>PVHP010001198.1:0-39849 GCA_004024765.1 Zapus hudsonius | reverse complement strand
AGACAGTCTCCCCCACCACGGCTCTCACAATCTTTCCGCCCCCTCTTCCGCTCAGTTCCCTGAGTCGTGGTGGGTGAGTAATAGTTCTTTGTACGTTCTAGATATTAGACCTCTATCTGTATTGTAGCTAGCAAAAATTAACTCCCAGTTTGATGGTCTATTGGCTTTGAGTATGGTATGCCTTTCTGTATAGAAGCTTTGTAGCTTGATGAGATCCCATTGGTTAAGCTATTGTTGCACTTCCTGGGCTATCAGAGGTTTGTTCAGGAACTTTTCCCCTATTCCTCTCTCATGGATAGTTCACCCAACTCTTTTTTTTAATTATTTTATTTATTCATTTTTCAAGCAGACAGACAGAGAGAGAGAGAGAGAGAGAGAGAGAGAGAGAGAGAGAGAGAACCAGGGCCACCACCTTGTGGGTCTGGCTTATGTGGGTCCTGGGGAATTGAACCTGGGGCCTTAGGCACTGGAGGTAAGTGCCTTAACCGCTGAGCCATCTCTCCAGCCTTCACCCAACTTTATCTTCCAGGGTTTTCAGAGTTTCGGGTCTTATGTTGAGATCTTTGATCCATTTGTTAAAGATGCTATCTTTACATCAGTTAACACTGTTAGCATCTTTGATAAATATGAAGTAACTATAGTTGCTTGTGCTTAGAGAAAGATCTCCAATTCTGTTCCATTGGTCTATCTATTTTTGTGTCAGTACCATGCTATTTTTGTTACATTGGCTTTGTATTATATCTTTAGGTCAGGTATGGTGATACTGACTGATGTGCTTCTTTTACTAAGGATGGCTTTGGATATCTGAGACCTTTTGCCATTCCAAATAAATTTGGAGATTTTTTTCTATGTCTACAAATAATGAAACTGGTATGGTATTGCATTGAATCTGTATATATATATATATATATATATATATATATATATATATATATATATATATATGAAGTATTGCCATTTTCATGATATTGATTCTACCTATCCAAGAGCATGGGAGATATTTCTATCTTTTCATGTCATCCTCAATTTCCTTCTTGAGCATTTTTGCTTTTCATTATACAAGTCTTTTAACTTCTTGGTTAGTGTTATTCCAAGGTATTTGATTTTATTTGTGGCTATTGAAAATGAGACTGTTTCACTGATTGCTTTTTCTCTATGCATGTCATTTGCATACAGGAAGGCTAGTGATTTTTGTGTGTTAATTTTGTATCCTATCACTTTGCTGAAGGAATTTATCACCTTCAGTTTACTGATACTATTCTTTGGGTCTGTTATGTATAGCATCATGCCATCTGTGAAAAGGGATAGTTTCACTTCTTCCTTTCCAATTTGTATCCCTTTTATGTCTTTCTCCTGTCTTATTGCATTTGCTAGAACTTCAAGGACTATGTTGAAAAACAGTGGTTGAGAGTTGGAAATCATGTCTTATTCTTGTATTTAGTGGGAAGTCCTTGAGTCTTTCCCCATTGAGTATTATTTGGGTTTTGGGAATTTTGTATATGGTATTAATTATGTTGAGGTATAGGCCCTCTATTCTATGTCTTTCAAGTGTTTTGATAATGAAGTGGTGTTGCATTTTGTCAAAGGCTTTCTCTGCATCAATTGAAATGACCTTGAGGCTTTTGTGGTTTATTTATTGATGTGGATATTTATATAATGCTATTATGTTGATTGATTTCCATATGTTGAACCAACCCTGCATCCCTGGGATGAAGCCTACCTGGCTGAGGTGGATAATACTTTTAATATGTTGTTGAATTTGGTTTGCAAGGATTTTATTCAGAATTTTTGCATCTAAATTCATTAGGATATAGGTCTATAGTTTTCCTTTCTGGATTTATCTTTGTCCAGCTTTGGTAGTAGAGTGATGCAAGCTTCATAGAAGGAGTTTGGAAGTATTCCCTATTCTCCAATTAGTCTAAAAAGCTACAGAAAGAGTGGTTTAAGTTCTGTGAGGAAGGTTTGGTAGAATCCAGCTGAGAATCCATCATTACCTGTACTTTTCCTTCTGGGGAGGTTTTTGATTACATTATCCATTTCAATAGATGTAATGGGTTTATTTAGGAGATTTGTCTGCTCTGGGTTTAGTTTTGGTAGGTGATAAGTGTCTAAGAATTTGTCCATTTCTTTCATATTCTCCAATTTTGTGTAATAGAGGTTTTGGAAGTATGTCCTGGTGATTCTTCCAATTTTATTGGTGTCCATTGTGATCTTCCCCTCTTCACTTCTGATTTTGTTCATATGCTTTTTTGAACTTATACAAGTTTTTGTTATCCTGATCTCTTTCTTCTGCTTTGTCTTCCATGTCTAAGGTTCTATCTTCCAGGTTATTAACTGTGGTAGTAAGGGAGTCTAGAGATGTTTTAAATATCTGTTGTTTTCGCCTCTGGGGGCGCCGTTAGCCGCTGCGGAGGGAAAAACGGTGAAGCAGTGGGAGCTGAGCAAAGGCCGGTCGCTGCTCCGCTACTCTGCTGTCTCAGGGCGGGTCCACAGAGCTGGGGGGCCAATGCCACAGAGCTGGGGGGCCGACGCAGGGGTGTCCAGCGAGACACAGATGCAAGCAGATGTGTATAGTATATCCTCGTGGTTCCTTATTCAATTGGGGGAACTTACATTTATAGGAAAAAGGGGGTCAGGGGATAGGGAATAGGGAAGAGAAAAGGGGATTGGTTGGTTGGGGTGGTGAGTTAGCGGCCTGGACTGGGATAGGTGAGTACGGACAACCTGAGAATACTAATTTGGGGGGCCTGAGTGGTGGAAATACATGATTCTAGCTATGGTCCATGGGGATGGGTACAAGGAAGTTTGTCTGATACCCATTGCCAGTCATGCTGAGATGGGAATGATGGTTCCTGTGGCTGGCCCATGGGGGGTTGGGAGTCAGGGTTGATGGAGCTGGGAAACACCTACCGAATTATTGGGGTTTCACCAACTCAGACATCCTTAACCCTTTGTTCTCCATGCCCTCAGTAGCAGTGCCAACAAGCAGTGTCCAACATATCTCCATTTGATTTTGGTTTTCCAATAGAGCTTTTTGTATGGTCTCAATCTCTTTGTTGAGTTACATTTTCATTTCAAAGGTTATCTTACTTAATGCTTCCTGGTACTCACTCTTGTATTTGACTATGTCTTCCTTTAGTTTAGCCAGCTGATTCTTAAGCTCCTCAGATTCCTGATTTGCCTTTAGCTCATTTACTGTTCTACCAAGTCCATCTGTATTTCCTCCATTGTATTGAGCCTGGTGGTGAAGCTTGTGAGCTGATTCTGTACATTTCCACTTACTTATCAAATTTTGCTTCCATTTCCATTAATAATCTGGGTATAGACTCTATGCAGAGATATCCAGAACATGTGGTCATCTCCTCTTGGGTTTACATCTGTGTCTTTGATATTTTCAGTGTGGACTTACAAAGCAGGGCTAGGCAAACGTGGTGTGGGGCACTCTGTCTGTGTGTTCTTCTTGTGTTGTGACCTGCCCATGTTCAGATGAGAGATTGGTTTTCCCAGGGCCCTCAGCAGAAGCAAGGACCTCACACGTGATAGCAGCAAGGATTGGTGAAGTTTGGCACATGATCAGTTCCTCTGGTGTCAGGCAGTGTGGGAGGTGTTCAAACCTTCAGCAGCAGTACAGCAGGCTGGGGGGGCTGGACTTTGTGTGGAACCCAGTGGGAGGGGTCGTGGAGCACACTGGCTGGTGGAAAACAAAGGCATAGCACCATCACCTGGCCTTGCATAGGGTCAGGAAGTCCAAGCACTCCTCATGTTTTTATTTAATCTTTTGATTTTCCAGCCAACATTGTACAGCAACCTCCTCCCATTTTTATATCTCAAAACATATTTCTCTAAGAATTTAGATGAGGACATACTTAAGAGAGGGAATGATACATATAGAATTGAGAGTCTTTCATTCAGTCTTTTCATTTTCTCTTCACCATCTGTTCACTCTCATCTTCCATACTCCTCAGTGATATCATACCCTCAGCCTAAGGTTTCAGCTAATGACCTTGGTTTTCACTGGTATACTACCCCTCAAGTCTTAGTGGTGAGCCCTGAACTCTCTCATCAGCCGTATCACTCACTATGCTTCTGTTTGCTTTTCATCTTTATTGCTCAGTTTTAGTTTTATCAGTAATGAAGCAGGTATTTATCTTTTGAGGTCTTATTATTTTGGTGGTGCTTATGTAGAAGAAGTGGATGACAATATGTTTTTTTCCAAAATTTTTCTTGAAATAGGAAATTCTATTATTTTAGAAAGGCATTAGTTAAGTCAATATCCATTAATAAAGAGTTAGTTCCAAGAATTTTTTCTGTACTTGCAACTCTCCAAATAAACCATGAGCAAGCTGTTGCAATATTCTGTCAAATAAAAGGCAAATCCAGATTTAGGTACAGATACACTAATCAAAGGGATTACTGTACGAAGAAGGAAGAGACTACTGCAACAGGGAGAATATCAACCTGATATACCACCCCTCAAATCTTAGTGGTGAGCTGAGTAGTGAGCAGATATGCACATCTCAGAAATCAGAATTTTTTTTGAGAGGGAAAAATAACAAGATTAGAAGGAACTGCATGCCAGGAAGTAGAATGAACAGGAGGAAGTGACTTGATCAAATAGCAGATCAGTGAATCTGACCTCCCAAGATCATCTGATGCTCAGAAGAGGCCTTTATGAAGGAACTGATGCTGACTTGGGCTGTGAGGATGGATTAAAAACTCAAGGGCCTGGTAGAAGAAAAACATAACAAGTGTCCAATCATGGTAACAAGGGTTTTGTTCAGATTGGCTGCTAGGAACAAGAAGTTCAGCTATTTGTGAGGAAAACATGGGAAACTGAAAGATTTGTGTCTGGACCAGCAGGTGAACAAAAGGGGAGACCATCAGGAGCATTTGTTACTTTCACTGAACTCTCTTGAAGGCAATGGGGCAGCAGGATTAATATAGCCTTCATTGTTTTTCAAATTCACAAGGCTCAGTAAAGTTTAGCATTCAGGAAATCCTCGCTTCTCTTTTATCCCTGACCCAGTGGAGTTCTGCATGGATGCCTCTCACTTCTGCTTCCTTTCACCTTCGCTAGGCTAGTTCCTACTCAAATTCATCATCACATGCAGCCTCTCTCCAGGGAAACGGCTTTCCAAAATATGATAGAACACTATGTGCTTTCTCTTTGTAGATTATTCATATTGTGTGTGATATTTGCTTAGTGCCTGAGGACAGAGCTGTGTTTTGCTCATCTTGTATCCTCAGCACTTCACTCAACGACTGAGATACTGTAGGCTTTCCACAAACAGTGAATGAATGTGCAGTGGTTACCATAGCTGTGACATTTGATCATTACCCTGATCTCACAGACAAGGGACAGGTAGAACAATAATATATAGATCTCTAAGTGTGTTCACAAGGGGATAATCTAGGAATAATCCAGTCCTTCGTTGACACTTATAATCATTCACAGTTCATGTGGAAGAATATAATATGGTGATTTTCTTTTTTTTCCCTTTGATCATTCTCCTCTATTTTTTTATTGCCCATAATGAGTTACATTATTTAATGGGCAAACAATTAATTGTTATCCCCAGTTCCCCAATGCCCCTCTTTCCCATCCCCAATCAGCTGGATAGCCTCCTCCGTGGGCAGTCTGGATCAGTCCTTGGGGCAGGGGACCTTGGATAGCCTAGGAGCCAGTCCAGTTCCGCTGGCCCTAGTATGTTGCTACTGAGGGGGGCCATGACTTTGGGTATTCTCCCCCACCAAGGATCTCACAGTCTTTCTGCCCCCTCTTCCACTCAGATCCCTGAGTCGTGGTGGGTGAGTATTAAGGCTGCTTTATTGTTGAGAACTTAGGGGTCTCTGTATAATATGGTGATTTTCATTTTATCTTCTTAGCTGTTTTGAAAGAAAATGCTTTCAGTAAAGGGGTTGTAATTTTTAATTGAATTGATCTCATTCATATATTATTTTTCGACAGTGACCAATAAGCCAACTGACAACTGAAAGGTGATACTTGTGCTAAATTGTTGAAAGACGTTTTTCTGACTTTCAAGGCACAGAGAAAAATATGAGTGAATCTGAGAAATATTTTTGTAAGGAAATTTAAACCTTTATACTTAAATAAGTGCATCAAGTCTGGAATAATTATAGAGTTTAAGGATTACTTGGAAATCATGCAATTTATTCCAATTATTTGTAATTAAGAAAGTAAGGCTCTGAGATGTTATATAGCAAAGTTTGGATAGAATCTGGATGTAACCATTTCTTTTATTTCCCTACTTGAGAATATTTTCCACTACATCAAAGATGAGTTTTGATTGAATTCTTTGGGTAAGAGATAGTTTTATTCTTGAGGCAACTTCTGAAAGATAAGATGCATAACAAAACCTGAAGTGTATTTCATTAAGTATTAAACCTCAGAAAATACCCAGAATTTTAAATGTAAATGCATCCTGTTATTGTTTAGAGCACCAACTGGAATACTTTTGAATGTAGTGATCAAATGTCATGAAAAGTTCCTCACTGCTAAAAATCATCAGTCATTAAGAACAGATAGAAGAAATCTGTATTATGTGATGAGACAGCCCCAGGGTTCTTATCTTCAAGTTGACTTCATATACAAATGAACTCTGATTATGTCCAGACATTCCACTACAGAGCAAGGGGGAAAAAATAAATGCTCATTTGACTGATCCTCTGGTACAGAATTCTAATAGCAAAGCATAGTGAAATATCATTTCCTGCATTTAATAAGTTTCCTAAGTGGCAAATTGACCTTTAGTGTAAGTCAGGAACCTTTCATTAGTACTTACAAGGCTTTAAATGTTCACTCACATGTCAAGAATTAAGCTGGATCCCAATCTTTATATGAAAATGTCGAAGTATTTGGGTGTTACCAAAAGATGCAGGGTGCTGAAATCAAAGGTTATTAACTTCTTAATGCTTCCTCAATGGAACATCACAGATCTACTCCAAATCCATATCACATCCAAGCCATACTGGCCTCAGAATGCTGACCTGATAGCTATTAGTTCTCCCATGACCTAAGTAGAATGGTGATTATCTTTAAAAGGGGAAGAGCCAGCCTGGCTTCATAGTGCTCCTTGGTTGAATGTAAAACAATGGACAGAAGACCAACATCAGGCAAGGATACTCTAAGTATAAGAAATAAGACAGAACAAAGCCACTGTGATCATGTCTAAACATGGCTGAAAGAACAAACTTTACACCATAAAAATGATAAAACATATTCCTTTTCTGTCTAGTAAAAGTGAATATTGCCTCTCTTATCAATTATAGTTTTAGCCCCATTTTGTTTTTCACATCTGCTGGATGAAATTAAGATATTTGATAATGGAATTATTCCCCTTCCCCACAAGATTTCAGTAATGAGAAAACCTGTTTCCTTACACTCTGCACAAAATCATCTAAGGCAAGTCCAAACCCCATGACACACTGTATTAGTAACCTTTGCATCACTGTAACCAAACAACTGACAAAAGCAACTTAAGGAATGATATAGTCATTAGGATATAGTTACTGTAAACTAAGAAGCAGTATATTTTATGATTATGCTTAAATATTAAAACCATCAAAATTGAGGATTTATGATTAAGAAATAGTATTAGTAATAAAATGTGAGTAAACCACTTTTATAAATTGCTTGGTTAGAAAAACTAGAATCAGGACTTCTTTTGAAATGTTCTAGAGAAATCTTGGGGAAAAAATATATTTGAGTAAAGAGAAAAGAAATGTATTGCTCCAAATTTAAAAAAAAAAAAAAACATTTATTGAGTGTCTACTAAGTGCCAGGCATGGGTCTAAGCACTGGGGCGATAAGGATGAGAAAGGGCAATCCCACAGTCTCTGCTCCTTTGGAAAAACCTTTTACTAATATGGTAAAATACTGAGTTGAATGGTGGCCTACAAAAAGACATGCCATGTCCTATTCAGAGCCTGAGGATATGACCTATTTGGGAGAAAAAAAAATCTGTTCAGGTGAATTTATGTTCAGATCTCAAAATGAGATCATCCCAGATTACCCAGATGGACTCCAAATTCAAAGATAAGTATTCCTAGAAAAAGTCACAAGTGGAGAAGACCCTATGGAAATGGAGGTAGAGATTGGGGTGTGATGGTCACAGAACCACCACATGCTGGAAGAGGCCAGCAGAGATTCTCCCTGGAGTCTTCAGAAGGAACATGGTGTTGCCAACGCTGTAATTTTGGACTTTGAACCCAAAGAATAAATTTCTGTTATTTTTAACTATCCAGTTGTTGCAACTTATTAATTCAGCCTTAGAAGTTAATTCAGAAACCATGCAAATGAGATCCAATTAAAAGTTGTAGACTGGGAAAGAAACAGAGTTCTACCAAAGTAGATATCAAAGGTGCTTGATCTAAACTTGGCAGTCAGAGAAGTCATAGAAGATAATAGACAAAGGTCCTAAAAGAAGACTTAAGAAGGTGAAATGGGTCCAGACCGAAAAGACAATTTATAGAGTAAATAGAGCAGGCACTTTCCATTGCACAATAATCTTGTGTGTTCTCATATTGGATTAATATGATTATGTAAATTAAATCAAGTACTACTCAGTTTTCTTAGTTTGAACCCTTTTTTGTGAAACAGAAGTGCCTTGAATAACTAACACTTTTCCAAACCAACACAGAATAGGACTACATACAGAGCTCGATGGTTGTCTTCCACGCCTGGATGTTATTTCCAACAGCTGGAAAGCTGTTATAAATTGAAGGGACACCACCAATGACCACACACACAAGACTCACTCTGAGCTGTGGGAAGACACTGAGACACCTCAGTGTCACTTGGGCCACATGTCTAGTCAGCCCTGGGCCTGGTAGATAGAAGGGGGGGTTCTCAGAAAAAAGATCTGCCCAATAATTAATGTGGCACAAGGACCAGAAAAGCCGGAAAGTTAATGCCAAGCTCAAGGATAGTTTTCTTATTTCAAAGAAATTATACTTGAATTTTGAATTATTTAAATCATTTATCAAGTGGTGAATGTCCCAAGTCGTTCAGCATGTTATAGAGATCAATTCATCTAAGCCTGAAAATACTATGATTAATATACTATTCATGATCCCATTTTATAAATTAAGAAACCAAAACCACAGAGCTATAATAAATTGTCCAAGGTCACCCAAGTAGTAAATGACAAAATTGGGTTGCTTGTGCTAGAATTTATCCTTATAATCACTGCATTTTCTATAATATCTTTAGTCTCCATTATAGCTATGAAGAGAACAATTACTTACATTATTAAATATCGTTCAACTAGAAAGATATCATGAGTCAGTTTGATTTTACCCCAGAAGAGGTGAGGATCAGAGAGGTTAGGAAACCTGCCCCGAATCTTGGAGCCTGAATTTGCTCCTATGAAGTCAAACTTGAGAGCAAGAGAATTAACCTCCACTGTAACCACTTCCCACCCAGCTTCCTGATTTGCTCAAGGTCTCAGGTTGTTTATGGCTCCTCACCCCCATGCACTTAAACCTATGTTGCATTTGAATCTCCCTGAATAAAGAAACATTTTCACCATATTCATCATCTTCAGTGGAAACACAAAGTGGAGCTTTGTCTTTGCTACATCCAGCCTTTCTTTCTATGTTTTTTCAAATAGCAATGATAACAAAGAGCTGCTTTAAATTTTATCTTAAATTTTATCAGCATGTATTAATTGTACATCTTAATAGGGTTTGGTGTGATATACTGATCAAATCAGAATAATTAGTATTTCTCTCCCATTAATTCTTTGTGGGTGAAGCCTCTGCGGTTTTCTTCTAGATCTTTATAAAGTATGGATTAGGTTCCTGAGAGCTGTAGCCATCCCACTGAGCCATGGAAGACTAGAATTTATTCCTTCTATCTGTTTTGCTACCTGTTATCCAACCTTCCTTATCTGCTTTCCTCATTAGTACCCCTTCCAATCTCTCATAATTGCTGTTCTACAATCAGGTTCATTTTTCAACTTCCACATATGGTTTGTTTTTCCACAAAGGGCAGCATCTCATTCTTCTTTACGGCTGAATAACATTCCACTGCGTATATGTGGCACATTTCATCCATTCATTTGTTAATGAGCACCAATGAGACTTCTACATCTTAGCTGCTATGAATAGCGCTGCAGTGAGCAGGGAGATCCAGATATCTCCCTGGTGTGCTGATTCATTCCCATTGGATAGGAGCCATTTCTTAGCTATTTGGTTTCTTCTTTAGAGAAGTGTCTACATAGAGAGTACCAGGTCAGCCTGGGCCGACATATGATCCTGTCTCAAAGAAAAATAAAACATACATATTCAAAGAAACTGGAAAATCTAGAAGAAATGGATACATTTCTAACTACATATGACTTACCAAAATTAAATCAGGAATATATGAACAGTTTAAGCATATTTCTAACAAGTAATGAGATTGAAAGAGTAATAAGGTATCTATCTCCCTACAAAGAAAAGCCAGGACCAGCTGGAGTTACTGCCAAAGAGGACCAAACTTTTAGGGTGCTCAGTACTATCCTGATAATGGATAAGGTCACAACAACAGCGTAAGAAAACTACCAGCCCATTTCCTGGATAAACACAGAAATGTGCAATGAAACATTGCAAATAGAACGCAGAAAGACAAAAGGAACATCATAAGGCATGACAAAGTTGTTTTCATCTGGCAGGTAAGGTTGATTGAACATACACAAATCAAAACTCTATTTTGGACTTAAAAACAGAAATCACAGGATCATCTTAACAGATGAAGATAAGGTCTTTACCAAAATTCAGTATCCCTTAACAATATGAAACCCTTGAAAACCAATACTGCAGGCTACACGCAGCTCCAAGGCTTCTCGCCTCCAGAGAAGCAGGGGAAAGGCTCCGCTGGTCCTTCTCTCTGCCTTTTCCTTGCGATCCTCTTTCTCTTTCCTGGGCAATCTGAATCCTCCAATTTCCTTGTAATCTCTCTGATTCTGATTTTATCCAATTTGACTGAAACACCTTTTCAAAAAAAAATAATAAACCCTTGTTTTTACCTTAAAAAAAAACATACCTTGACCAAACTCGGAGTGGAAGGGACACACCCTCAAGATAGTAATGGCTACATGTGACAGCCTCTCAAGGGCTAGGCTTACCACCAGGCCCAGTGATAATGTCAGTTCCCTAAAACTTATCTTTCTCCCATGGAGTTCATGATTTCCGTGGGGCTTTCCTATACAGAAGCCACTCCGTGCCTGTAGGGTGAGGATTTTATTTTAGCATATATACCTCAGAAACTAACTCTTACATGTCCAGAGTTCATGTTATTTTATATACTTCAAAACAATATACTTTCCTTCTATTGACAGAAAACTGTTACCCTTAGTACCCAAGCTCTATCTCTGTCATAGGTTTAGAGTCAGGGCAAGTATACTTAAAGGATTATAAAATTTAATGTGCAAAGGTGTGTGTAAGTACCAACATGCTTCTCACAAACGCAAGAAATCAGCCATTCCTCACTCAAGAATGGACAAGAAAAAGAAATGAAACTTTACTGCAATATAAAACGAAGAAAAATGCCTGGCAATCTTGTTAAATGTGGACATGAGTTAAATTGGGGTAATGTCAACTCTCCTTCTTTTGCAGTCTTAAAAGATTGATTTAGACCTGTCTATTAGGGACAGTCTGCTACAGACCTAGCTGTATCCTTGCCCTAAGGCTGACAGATGGATTGAATGACCTCTGAGCATCCCTCCCAGACCCACAATTCTGCTTCACTATGATCATGAATCATAGCTGAGTCATATTTGCCCTTGCAAGTTCGTGTAAGAGTCAGTTGCTTAAAAGAAAACAGATAGCCTCTGTCCCCAAAATAAAATCCTGACGACTCTGTTCCAGGTTCAATTCTACCAGTAGAAGCTTACTTCCTTAAATCACAAGTACTCTTGGTATTCTAGAGTTCCTTAAGAAAACCATAATTTCAACAAGTGAAGACGAAATAATGAAGCCTTGCCAGACATGGGCTTAAGAATCATGCAGCTGGACCGAGAACGAAGATGAGGAAAAGAGGAGACTCAAAGCAGGCAGGGAAAGACAAAGACCGCACTATAAACTGTGCCTAACTGCAAGTGTGGCTCTAGGCTCCTGCAAAGGATAAGGATCTTCTCCCATTCCATGTTGCTCTTTTGATGAATCCAGGTTTCCCACCAGGTGCAACCCTAGCCAAATGACTGGTTCACCCAGGAAGGAAAACAGATGTGGCTCCCAGTGTCTATAAAACACTTAACATGTTCTGAACATATAGCAATTACTACCTATGGGAGATATGGACACTAAGTGCTCTAAATGCACAAAGGGTACCAGTCTGGGAGGTAACCAACAGCACAGAGCCTTTGCCCCTGAGAGGTTGTTACACTCTGGAGAAACTTGTGTGATGAAAGAAGCACAATGTGCTGTGGGAACTATGGTCAGGAGGCCTTCCCACCTGTTAAGGCCTTCCTGAGAAGAGAGGAGTGTGTGTAGATAAGACTGAGAAGGAGCTGGATAAAAGTATGGGTAAAGGAAGAAAAAGATACTTGCAAATATTACACTTGGGAGTTTGCCTAACATGTGTGAGGCAGTAGTTTTAATTCCAAGCACTGTAAAAGAGAAAAAGATTAGCAAATACTGTGAAGCCACCATTTCCTTTTGCAGCAGGATGAAGGATGTTTTATATCTTTTTGTAGCTATTTGAATAATTATACAATAAAAAATTTTTAAATAATATTAAGCTTATACTTTAAATTTTCATCTCAATTCACCTTTTGACTATGTTGCTCTTAAACTATTATTTGTAAATTAAGATAAAATTCTTTATGAGATTAATAAAATTTGGAACCCAAATTCAAGATCAATTAAGAGTTAAACCCTGATGATGTAAGCTCTCAGTATAATCTCAAAATGTGTTTGCTATTCCTGTACTCAAACAATATGTGCTTGACATTATGATGTGGATTTTTCCCCACCTACATTGCACATGAATTACAGGTTGGTTCCTGCACTATAGGTGGACATGTGGCAGCCTGGCAGTGTCTCCTATGTATCAGAGGGGACAGTTACTGATGTCCATATTCCTCAAAATGCTTCCAGAGCCCTGTTAGCCTTCTTACAGGAAGCCCGCATCCAGTACAAGTAAGCATTCTTTTTCATTTGCTATAAAATTCAGTTTTGCTAAATTGGACTGAGTGGATATTATATTCAGAGTGTTTATCAAGAGTTATGATAGATTTTAGGTCATATTTCATTCTGAAGAAAAAAAGGTAAGTGCATTCACCTTCTAATGGGGATATAGACATGTCATCATTATCAGCAAACATTTTTTCTTGTTCTCTTTTATACATGCATATAATGTATTTTGGTTATAATCACCCCCTCATCACCTTCTCTTCCCACTAGCCTCCCCTCCTACTAAACTTCTTCCCACTTAGTCCTTCTCTACTTTGATGTCTGTCTGTGTGTAATGTCTCATCCTTCGACTTTGATATCTGATGTCTGTTTAGTTAGTATTACATACATGAACACAGGTGCACAGGATATTTCCCAGAGCATGGTCAATTGACCTGTGTCTACACCACTGAAGAAAATCTCTCAGCCAAGTCCAGTAACCATTAACTGACAATAATTCCTCAGGGAATTATAAACCCCTCACCATCCATGAAAGAAGTGATAGACCCAATCCTGTACATATGTTGTGCCTGTAGTCACAGCTGCTATGAGCTCATGAGTACAATGTCCAGGTCACATCCAGAAAACAGCACTCCTCCCCATCCTCTGGTTCATCTATTCTTTTCACCCACTCTTCTATAATGTTCCCAAACCTATAAAAGGGTGATATAGACATCCAGTTTAAGGCTGAGTACTCAATACTCACTTAATTCACAGAACATTGATGAGTTTTGAGTCTCTATATTAGTCACTGCCCACTGCAACAAAAAAAAGAAATCTCTCTGACCAAAGGTGCGAAAAGCACTAATCTATAATCATAAGCATAAACAATTTGATGGGCATAACATATCCATTTAGCCTAACAACAGTAGTAGCTTCCTTTCTAGGGCCTATAATCTCCTTAGCCACAGGCTTTTGAGTAGGTTTCCAGTAGATGTATGAATATCCTTATGTGGAGTGGGCCTCAAATGCAATTAGAGAATGGTTGGTTACCCCCATCACAGCCATGCCACTAATGCATCAGTAGACACATTTTCCCTGGCTGGTCAGTTGTATAGCTCACAAAGTCCACTGCTGGATTAGACTGTTGTTGACTTTTCTCTCCCAGCATCCTACATAGCACCTTCCAGCAATATGACAGGAATCCAACATGGAGGCAGCTTCTAGTTTAGTTACAGCTTGATTTCTCAAGACAGATTGGTCTATGTGAAGAAAGGAAAGCAGTCTGGCAATGCCATGGAGGCTAATGGGAAAGCAGCGAGGAAAGGGCTTTCTGTAGTAGTCATGTCAGCCTAGCTAAAGTTGAGGCTTGAACTGGGCAGGCAGAAAGGACAAGGCAAGCAAAGGGAGAAGCAGTACTCTAGGGCAGTGTTATAGGATGCAGAAGGCAAGTGAGATAGTAGAAGAAAAGGTGCTGGGGAGACAGGAAAGGCTGAGCTGGCCAAGGACAGGAGCCTGAGCCTTGTCTTGTGAGGGTACTGCCCCCTGGAGCCTGTAAGACAAAGAACAGCACCTGGGAGGTAGAGGTGCAATAGAAGACTGAAATAGTCCAGGCAAGAATGAATGGCAAGACTCTGAGTTAGAACCCCAGTAGCATGGTCAAGAGAGTCTTCAAGAAAAAAAAAATCAGTGAGAGATCAAAACATCCAGATTCTTTATTTAATTGAATGGTGCTTTTTTTTAAAAAAAAAAAAGGAAGAAATCAGAGGAGAAATCTATGTTTTCTGCCTTGGAAAAGACTGAGTGTATAGATTTGAACAGACTTGAATATTCTGAAGGATTTACAAAGGAATAGAGCAATAGAAGGGAATAAGTATAGGATAACTCCAGAAGGTAAAGAAAAGAATGATGTCAGAGCAAGGAATGACCTACAGTGCCAAGTGCTATAATGATAGACAGCAAGAAAACAGCCTGCCAGTCTCCTCTGGATTTGGTGACAGAGTTGTGTTGCCAACATTGATGGAGAAATTCAGTTTTAGGAGCAGAACACAGAGAAATGACCAGAAGGAGGAGCCCAAGCATCAAAACAGTAGGAAGCAACCACAAAGAGGTACAACATCAACAACTGCTCAGAAGATCTGGGATTTGGGGCAAGAAGGAAGAGATACTGACATGGCTATAGTCTTGGGGAAGGACCAGTAACAAGGAAACACCGATGCTGCTAGAGAGGATGCACAGGTGGAGGGGCACTTAGAACGGGTTCATCCTCACACACTAAAGAAGTAAATGTGGGTCGATTAGAGTAACAGAGACAGTCAGCCATTGTGGTGCCTGCCTGTAATACTAGTGCTTGGGAGGCTGAAGCGAAAAGATTACAAGTTCAAAGCTAACCTAGGATATATAGTGAGTTGTAGGCCAGCCTGAGCCACAAAGCAAGACTATGTTCCACATCTACCCAAAAAGGATAAACAGGGAGGGAGGAGATACTATAAATTGAAAGAGATTATATCTGAAGATCTATGACATAAGAAGCAAAATTAGCTTCCAAAGTGAAAAAAACAAGTTCTAAAGAATGTTGTTAAGAGAAAAACAGAAGAGCAAACCAATAAGACCAGTTACTGCCCTGATAAGAACATAGCACAATAGAGGCTGTGGTTTCCTTGGCTTGGAATATAGAAAAGTCAAGTTGACAACAAAGTACTGGATCAAGTGTTAATCCACTTTGTCTAATCTAGATACAGAGAAGACCCTAAAGGAATTATGGGATAAAATGGAAAGAATCAAGGAAGGTATGAAGATCTGTAGATTGAAAACAAATATAGTGAGACTGAGGGGAACACATGGGAAGACTATTTTGAAAAAAAAATGAGGTGGATGGATATTATGAATTGTAAGGATGAAATTGACAGGTTAATCACAAAGAAGGTGGAGTGGAATTTGGGGTGTTGATGCTGATCTAAATGTGGGCCAGAATGGAAGTGCTAACACACCAGAGAATGATCAAGGCTGTCTTCATTCTCCTTGGCTGATGGCACGATTAGAGGCGAAAGGCAAAGGAAAGCACCAGAAATGGTATGATGCTGAAGGAGGGCAAACTTGTCCTGGAAATTACAGGATTGACAGATAATCACAGGCACATGTACAGGAGAGCCGGGGCCTCCTTCACCCACTCTGGGCCTGTGGTAGGTAGGAAGGGCGGCAGGGCAGAGAGCCACAAAAGCAAGTGTATCCTTAACTGTCACATTTCTGGTGGGGAAAGAATAGAAAACAAGAGTATTCTCTCAAGAGTTGGAGGGTGTAAGAAGTCTTTTTGTGGTTAGGGCACTTGCCTACAAAGCCTGACAACCAGGATTTGATTCCTCGAATCCACATTCCTTGAAAAGAAATTTTGATTCCTCAAGAGCCAGATGCCCAAAGTGGAGTATATGTCTGGAGTTCATTTGCAGCAGCTGGAGGCCCAGGAACACCCATTAATTCTCCCTTTCTTTCTCTTTTCTCTCTGGGTCTCTCTGCTTGCAAATAGACTTTTTAAAAAAATTTAAAGAAGTTTGTTTACAATGGAGACTCTCCAGTGGGCACAGGGAAAGGGAAGCAGTATGGAAAGAGAAAGTGTAGTATAATGAATTAATGAGACAGAAAGACATGGCTTACCTTTTCTTGGGAGTCCTAGGATTTCGGCAATGAGAAATAATAGTAAATTATTACCATTAGCAACCCCAGGAAGGATCTAGTCCTTTCACTTTTTAATATGTTGTTGTACTATCAAAAGGGGCACGTAGGTACCTGACAGTGTCTTGGAGGGCCTGAGGTGGGTTGATGGCTCTATGGGTCAATGGTGAGAGACCCAAGCTCTCCAGAAGGCTAGACCCAAGGGTACAGAATGGCAGGGAGATCTCTGGTCCACACAAATACCGGCCTACTAGGAGGATATTCACAGCCTGATGAAAATTCTGATATGCCAGAACAGAACCACAGCTGTGCATAAAACCATTGTTCTGAGCGCTCACATTTTCATCACTATGATAGCTTTGTAGGCAAGCTTTCATTCTCTGAATGCCTAGCAGGAAAGAGCTTAGTAATTACATCTATAGGTACCCAGTAACAAGTCACATGCTTCATTAATTATTGTTCAGTAGAAAAGAATATACCAGTTAGTTTAACAAGTCTCTATTTCCTGCCATTAAATATAGGTCATGTGGAACTGATATAAAATAAAATTCACACTTTGTGTCACAGAGAATAGAGTAGAAGAAAAGCGAGCATTTTTTTAACTTCTCATGAAGAACAATCATTTAAAATTATTCATTTTGTTAGTCTCAAGATAATAACACATAATAGTCAATTAAATTCTGCAGGCACAGTAGGTAGAGATCATTTTAATTGACTTTTATTATTGTAGCCTAGGGTATTTTCAAAAGATTAGCATTTGCTCAGTACAACTATACATAATGTATCACTATAGTGATCTGTAGAGCAGAGGTAATGTGAGTCCACATTCTGGCCCCTAGGTGGCCAACCCATCTCAATAAGATGACTCATTCTGCCATTTCAAAATATCCAGTCATTTTTTAAGTACCTGTAAAAACTGGCAATGATATTTCCAATTTTGAAGGTCTTTCCTTGTCCTGGAGGCTTTGGGAGAGAGGTCATTTTGTACTGAAAGATGTCATTGTTTGGAAAGTTTTTGATAGTTTCTATTTCAGGAATTTTACCAGAGATTTCTGGGTGTTTCTAGGTTCTTGGCATCTTACTTGAAGAATTGAAGAGGGGAACAAACAAATAATTATGCAGAAAGGCACTTTATTAAGACAAAGTAATAGTACAGGTTTGAATACAGCAGACCACTCAAGTAGAACATACTCAAGGGCAGCAGGACATGTCTGGGGCTCCTCTTGACAGGATTTTCAGGGGAGTATACACCGGTTGCTAGGGGTGTCATGTGGGTGGACTTACGATTTGATTGACAGATTTGGATTATATTTTTTTCTAGTGTGCATGTTCTTTCCCATGATACACTTGATTTAGTCATGTTACACACAGTTATAAGATGGTAAATAGGAATTTCTCCCGACAAGTTCACTTAGAAGACAGAGTTTGCCTTGTTATCCATGTACCCTCTCTATCCTTGCCCCTGCTTTTTCCATAACCACTTATTACATTCAGTGTTCCATTCTTTCTTGTTATCTAACATAAAGTAGAAAATTAAGAGGAACAATAAGATGATCCTTTGCTAAACAAGTGCTCTGAGTTGGGTACCCAATAAGGAACAAGTAAGTATGTCCATAGTTCAGAACATGCGTATTCTCTTTAGGCCAAAAAGTCTGTATTCAGAAAACTCTAGATAATCCTTTTCATTCAGTGGCTCATACAGATCAGCTTTGAACATCATTTACAGATGCTACCACGTGTTCTAATAGCCCTGACACCAGTAAGCAGCGAGCTCTTCTGGATGATCAAACATGAAAGCAAAGCTTTTCAGCCATCTGCCACAGCTGGTAAAACCATGGAAGGCCTCTTTAGCATCTTTAAATATTGCAAATAAAGTGCCTTGTTACTTCATGGCACTCTAGTGCGTGGTGGCTAGTGAGGCACCTCTAATCTACCTCAGATGTCACATCACAAACACTGTTGACTCCCCCTGGGGGGGCTTCTAGCCATTGCAATGAGCCTGGCATTCCCTGACCAGGCCTCAGCCTCCAACCTACAATGCACTTGGTTTGTGTAACTGAACTTCTCTTCCTTGGCATTCTTGGTATGCCTGATAGTGAGACATGTTCTTCCACCTCTGGGTATCTCTTCACTTTCCTCTTAATTGTAGCCTCTTTTATTCTTTCTCTTTCCTGGGTCCAATGTGCTGGGTGATGGCATGTGAACAGTCTCGTTGAAGATAGGAATGCACAGGTAGAAAAGTCAGGAAAGAAGGAAGGTGAGGTGGGGGCAATCCAGGAGAAGGCAAGGCTCAGTTTTCTTGAAGTCACACTGGACTTGAGACCTAAAGCTGGGCTTTTGGGTTCACATCCCAAGGTCAATTCTGTCTCTGCATTGACCAATGGAGTAAGTAACACTGGCAAAGTTTTAACCTTGAGTCTCGGGCTCTCTTTGTGAGATGGAGATAACATTAGAATCCAACACAACGGGTTATTTATAAAGATTATTTACATAAACTTCATAGCACAGTGCCTAGCCTTGGTATGTACTCAATCCCTATAAGTGCTGCTATTATAGTACTTTATTTGCTGACATTTGCCTATAATTTTATACTTTAAATTCATTACACATTTATTTAATAGCTTTTGTTTCCTAAAAAAGTATGTTTTCTCAACATCTGGTACTTTTAGAAATGTCAGTCTTTTTCCTCTCATATCACGAAACACTGGGGCACCACTGTGTTATGTCTTTATTTCTTATGCATGAGATCTTTGGCGCTCCCTGATTTTGCATGAACTCAGTTTACTTTTCTTCATACGTATTGTTTCAAACCCAGGATTCTCATAGAAGACCTTCAGAAAGCACTGGAAAATGGAAGCAGCTTACAAACCCAGAGAAATAGAAGATCCCTGTCTGAATATAACTATGAACTTTATCACCCCCTGGAAGAAGTATGTACTCAAAGGACCATAGGTTGCTCTTTTCTTTTACAAATTTATCCTTGTCACTTAGGAATAAGGATTAAACAGAATGGTGAAAACAGAGACACAGGTTCTGAGAAGAACATGAAATATATACATCATCTGTGGCTTAGGCTTCTTAGTTCATTCTGCTCTCCCATTGACCCTTTTACTGTTATAGAAGTTGCAAAATAATTTGAATTTGAATTTTACCTACTGTACCCAAACTAGCCCTACAAAGGAGATGGTTGAAATTGGGGTTATATAGGCCTTATTTAAGTAGCAATATAAAGCACAGTGAACCATAGTTTGAGGGCAGTGTGTTGGTGGAGGGACACAGTCTACTTTAATACTGGCCCTGCAATCTCGTCCCCATACCACAGCCTTTATGTTCATCTGACAGCAACTTGTTATTCTTCAAACTTCAGCTGAAATAAGAAAGTAGCTTTCTACTCTGCTACACTGGATAGAACACCTCAGCTCACCAACTGCCAATGTAACCCATGTCCCCACACACATCACATAGATATACTCATTATACAAGTTATTACTTACATAATTGTATGATTATTTGGATAATACTCTTAATTTAATTAATCGTATTAATTAATTTCTTAATAAGTTGTAAATTCCCTGAGAATATATTGTTTCTTTCTTCTACCCACCATCTTCCCAATGACAAAATAATAGTCTTCCAAAGAGATAAATTGTTGACATAATAAATGAATAAATACATTTCCCATGTTTCCCCTGAATTGGATAAAGGAGTGCCAGACATAAAACTAATGAGATTCCATTATATTTTTGAGAGTATTTTATGTTCTGTTGATGACAACTCACTTTTAAAAATTCTTTTCACATACTGCATGCTTCAATATACTTTTTAGAAGCTAAAGTTTAAAGCAACAGAAAAATTTTGGATAATTTATCACATGAAAATGCTATTCACATGCACTAGAAAGTCAAATTTCAAAATATATACAGATATCCATATATATGTATATGCATATATATACTGCTTGTTAGAATAAGAATAGAGAGAAAAGAAAATATGAGTACTTCCTGAAATATATTTATATATTCACTCAGCACAGACCCTTTCATATCATGGAACAGTAGGACACCATTGTGTTACTGTTTTATTCTTGCAGGGCTTTGAAAGTCAGAAATGTCACCCATCTTTCTAAGCACCTTACTCATGCATCTCAAATGTACCTTCTCCTGATGACAGATAAATGTGTGCAAAAGGATTGATGCAAATGTACACTTATCTCTAGAGAAATTATTCAGAATATGCCCTCCAAGGTGTGACTCAGTAGAATAACCTTTAAATGCAAGAGATACTGCCTTTTTTTCTTGGTATCTTCCGTTCAGTAGCAAATTAAAATATATGAGACTTTAGTAACACTTTCAAGTAATTTGGATGGTTTTCCTGAAGCTGACTTATTTTTTTTTTCTTTCCTCTTAAATACTTGAGGGAAAATAGAAAGAAATTTGGATTTTTTCAAAAGGAAAACAAAGGCTATCAATTAAGTTTTCTGAAAAACACTGCCACAAAGCTCCTAGGAAGTTATGGTAATTTAAGGGCTGCTTTAAAGAGAAAACAACATAAAGACAAGCTACTAGCTATTAAGGCAGAAAATGAAATGTATTTTTAAGTATCCTGAAGAAAATTGAAGAGATAAAATGTAATGGGTTTTCTTCCATTTTTGACTCCATGTCTGCTTTCTGACTCTTGAGACCCACCGTAGTCCCTTTGTTCCCTGAAAAGCTCCACTGTTGTGAGTGACATAATCTTTACTTATCTGCTTTTAGATTCAGAGTTGGATGCATCATCTGAATCAAACACATTCAGACCTCATTCATATGTTCTCTATTGGAAGATCCTATGAAGGAAGACCTCTCTTTATTTTAAAGGTAAAAAAAAACTAAATGGTTAACTAAACATAAAATGTTAAACCAATGTTTATCTTTGTCAACTTTGATCTAATAGGGAAAATGAAATGCTCTTTCATAGAGACGTCTTTAACATTATCCGATAATTTTTTAAATTACCATACTTTTTGAGTCATTTCAATGTTATCACTTAGTTTTCCTGTGGAACACTGATTTTGAGATATTCAACCATTGTTGCAAATGACTTCTGAGCTGGTGTTACATAAAAGGAACCAATCAAAATGCTATAAATGTGTCAGGAGGAAGGCTCTGCCCACCCCTTGATGGTGTGTTCTCTCTTAGATTTAGCTCATTCACTGTGTGCTTCCTCACCTCCCCTTCTGAATAACTCACCTTTGCCCCCTCAGTTCCTTTCAAATTTCTCTTTATAAGGCCACTGATAACTCATAGTTCATTCTTGTCTTGACTCTCTGACCATTCCTTCCGGTCTCCTTCACTGGCTCCTCTCCTTGGCCTGGTGACCCCCACTAGGCCCTCCCTCAGCTCTGTTTTGACTCCCTGAGCCCTGTGACATAGGATCACCTGCTTGGCAGTTTCAAGAATTGCCCCACATCTCCCTGTCCTGTGGAGTCTATTTTCTGGAGCTTGGAGTTTACACAGGACATCTCAGGCTCAGAATGTCACCTTCCCAGTTTAGAAACATATGTGTCTCCTCTGTATTTTAAGAACCACCAAATTCAATCTACCACCAAAAGTTGATAGGTCTTCTGGAGTTCTCCCAACCTCTTTTCACATTCTCACTACTATTGACTGAAGGTATCTCTATATCTGTCCTCCCTGGACATGAATAAGTATTTAGAGAGCAATTTGATGGGCGTAATATATCCATCCATGTAGCCAAACAACATACCCCCTTGTGACCTTCCCAGCCATAGGTTTTTACTAGGTTTTCAGCATCAGACATGAATTTCTTCCCATGGAGCAGGTTTCAAATCTAAGTAGCTAGAGCTCTTGGTTTCCCCCATAACAAATATGGTGCTATTGCACTAATGGGTGCATCTTGCCTAGGTGCCCAGTTATGTAGCTTGCATGGTACACTGCTGGTTAAGACCATAGATAACTTTTCTCCTAAGCTGCATAGGTCTTAACAGTTTGTCGCAGTCAGCCACACGCTGCTGGGATGAATCTTCAAACCAGGTACAATTTGGGGGAGGAAATTATTTATTGAAACTACAGATTGAGGGGAAGTTCTGCAACAGTGAAAAAAGCTGGCCCTCTTTCACAGGTCCGAGCAGAGAGAAAAACCCATCACCAACACCACCCACACAGAACAGGGAACACACAGGGTGGTCAAGAGCATCTCTTCCCCTTTATATATAGGCTTAGGGTGGGGTCTTACAACCCTTCCCCAGACTTAATGGCTTCCTGAGTCTCTGGAATTTCCTTTCTGCACTGCCCACACAGGAAAGGATGTTAGCTCTCCTGAGCTTCTTAACTTTTTGCCCCCTGCTGAGAGGCTGCCCTCCTGTAAACATCCTCAGAGACCTACCCAAGACTACTTGAAAGGTCAAGTTGACAACAAAACTTAACCATCACACAGTTAGTCAACAAGAAGGAGGCTTCCAGATCAATTCTAGCTTGATTTCTTAGTGCCCTGAGAAATTGGGTAGTGTCTTCAGAAATAAGGCCTTGCCATCTACTTCTTGTGGGTAATCAAGAGCCTTGAAAAGAGCTTGTATTGTTTGGGGGAGCATGAGGGATCTTCCTTGCTAACAACTCACTGGGAGGTATTCACCCCTAGCACTGAATTTTTTTCTGTAACAACCTATGGCTTCTGGGCATGGCATTTATACCCCCACAGGGTACTTCTGCCCAAGATATTTTTTTAAAAATTAGCTAACATAGAAATAGGTTCCATATGGCTTATTCATGACCTCTTTAGTTGTGATTAACCCTTCTCCTACTTCTCCTCACTTCCATCCACTTGGGCATTCTACCCCAAGTATTCCACCCCTCTACTTCCATATCTACCATTTCCTCCCCTTAATCTCTCCTCTTTTCTTTCACATGGTACTTGAGGACTTCATTTGTTTTATGCCTCTGTGTTCAGCTTCATGTTCTGTTTCTTCCTCAAACTATAGAAGGAGTTCCTCAACTCCAGCGTCCTTGGATTCTCTTTCAAGTTTCAGGTGTCTTCCTCCAACTTGTTGCCAGGCAAGCTTCCAAGTACTCAAGCTTCCTTTTATTCCCTAAGAAAATTAGACAAAACATCCCATATTCCTATGGTATCTTGTGGGTATTCACATCAAGAAAGTTATCAGTTGCTTACATGTCTGCCCTCTCTCCTGGCATGTAAATTCCTTGTCTTTTCATCTCTGAATTTTCAGGGCTAAGTCTAATATCTAACATTAAAGGGGACTTCCTGAAGTGCTAATCGAGTGAATTAATGAGTGATAAAAATTAGATCCCTTAAGAATATAATGCCGAGAGCTACCTACTGATAAATGGGCTAGAAACCAGGTTAAAAGCAATGTTGATATAGTAGGGTTTTTTAATTTGTCCCTTGAGTCTATGGATCAAATTTTATGTGTTTCCCTTCTGTAGTGTAATAAAGCATAGCTTTATTTGCCTATAAAGGTTAGCTCTTTAAGTAATAGTCTTTAGAACATTTCTATTTCTTTGGGACGAGTAAGGGGAAGAGGCAGGAAGAGAAAGGAGAAGGAGGAAAAGGAAATTTAGCTTTTTATGTAATAGTTACATATAACATTGAAATGGAGAAGCAACATTATTTTAGGGATTGCTCTGTACTCGGTGTATTTTATAGGATTTTGATTGTAATTAGGACAATAAATTTGTTGTTTCTGAATAAGCAAGCTTGAACTTCTGAAGTAGTTAGGTAATCTCTTTATCTTTGTATGTGTTGCCTAATGAACAAAGCTATAATGAAGAATTATGCTGATCCCTTATTAAATTATGCTGGTCAGTGAATCCAAAAATAAAAGCCTGAGTTGGTTACTATGAATACTCTTGTTTTCAGCTGGGCAGAAAATCACGAGTTTACAAAAGAGCTGTCTGGATAGACTGTGGTATTCATGCAAGAGAATGGATTGGTCCTGCCTTTTGTCAGTGGTTTGTAAGAGAAGTAAGTTAAACCCTTTACAAAGCATCCACTCTGGCTAGTGGATAATGTGTTTTAATTCTATTCAGGGAACAAAGTGGGAATTTGAAACCAGAAAAGCCTGATTGAATGATAAGAACACCTTGATTCAGTGGGCTGCTTTCATGTTTATGAAGCCCTCCAAAACCCTGGCTCAGTTCATCTTTGGAATCATCACCCTGAGCAACAAGAAGGAAGTGGAAGGCTGGGAATGTAGCTCAGTTGGTAGAGTGCTTGCCTAGCATGCATGAAGCACAGTGCAATCCCCAGCACTGCATGTACCAAGCCTGGTGGTACATGCCTGTTGTCCTGCAGAAGAAACAGGATCAGAGTTCAAGGTTGTCTTTGGCTATAGAGTGAGTTTGAGAACAGCCTGAACTACATGAGACTTTCTAAAAAAAAAGTGATTAGGAACCAATTATAGCATAGCAAACATATATGGCAAAGGTTTAGAAATTTAATTTTTGGCGTCCTAGAGCAATTATCTTAGGTTTTATATTATGCTCAGGAAATTCTTAGCTTCCGCTCAAGATGCTCTCACCTATGCTATCACAGTAAAAAGGTGAACAAATGCTTGCATATGTCCTCCTTCAATGAATTAGTAATTTGGGGGGGAGGATCTTCACCATGTTCTGATGTAACATTCTTAGCTTTAGTTATTGTCATGGTTTGATCCAGGTTTCCCCCACAAACAAATGAATGTGTTCTCAATGATCAATCCTCAGCTGATGGCAGTTTGGGAATTACAACCTCGCTAGATCTGTGTTGTTGGGGGTGGGCTTTGGGGGTTATAAACCAGCTTCCCCTTGCCAGTATTTGGCATACCTTCCTGCCGCTGTTTCCAGTGCTGTGGCAGAGGTGATGTCCACCCCTCTGCTCATGCCATCGTTTTCCCTGCCAGGATGGAGTCTCCCCTCGAGTCTGTAAGCCAAATAAACCCATTCCTCCACAAGCTGCTTTGCTTGGGTTCTTTCTGCCCAGCAACTAGGAAGTTGACCTCAACAGTTATCTTTTTGGTAACTTTAGAGTTGATGACTCATAATGACTGTCATTTTCCAAGTGCTTTGTTTGAATCATGAGCCCTGTGAGTGTACTTAGTAGAATCTCAACCCAGAGTGGGACCAGCTGGGAGCCAGCACCTCAAGCACAAAATGACATTGAGGACCTGGGGTTGGCTCTGTCAGTAAAGTGTTTGCCACACAAGCAGGAGGACATGAGTTTACATGCCCATCACCCATGAAAAATTCAGGTGGAGCATGCACTTTCGACCCTAATGGTAGGGAGACAGAGATGGGATCCCTGAGGATCACTGGCTAGCTGGTTCAGTCAAATCAGTGAGCACTAGCTTCAGTGAGAGGCCTCACTTTCATGGTTTGGGGCTTTTAAAATTTTTACTTTTAGATTTGGTGAGAGAGAAGAGATTACTAATGGCAATGAAAGTGAAGGCATCTAAAGAAAGGAAGGTTCTTAGCCAGAAAATGACATCACACATTCCTTTAGTCCTGTACTTAGAGGAAGCCATAAAGGATATTCAAATATATTTCAGTTGTATTTTACTGTGTTGTGTGGAAGTTAGTCGAGTTGGAAGACTCTCCTAGGTGTTGCAAAATATATTTCACAAGTGTCAATAATGTGCTAAATTTAGTCAGTCTCTCTTCTACTACTAAACCCATAAAAGTTTCCCTAACTTTTAAAATATGATACAATAAACTTTCTAACTGCTTCTACTCAAATTAATGAATAATTCATGTTCCCTTACACACAATTTTGTCCTGCTAAAAAGTAAATGCTAATGCTAAAAAACTGTTAATTCTATTAACTTGTATTAAATAATCACTACTTTCATAATGTCTGCTGTTTCAAATTTGGGGGCAAAAAAAAAGAAATGGTTAAGTATGGAATATCTACTACTTACAGAATATGGTCCTGTGTGTTAATGAAGGAATTAAAAATATACCCCCAGGGGAAGTGGGGAATTCGGGATAACAACGCATGGTTTGCCCACTAAATAATGTAACTCATTATGGATAATAAATATTAAATATATATATATATATATATATATATATATATATATATATATATATATATATGCCCCCAAAACATTACAACTAAAGTTGTATCTTATCCCCACAAATGTGTGATCTCTAAACTGGCCTTGTCTAGGTGGCTACCATCAGTGTTGCTTCTGCAGCCACATCAGAAGCTTTCTATTTTGTCCACTGCCAAATCCTCAGCATGTGGAATAACACTGCGCATTTAAATCTTTATTAATGAATGGGAAAGGCAAGAATCCAATAGTAAAAGCAAAAAGGCTTGGTTAATGGCTTGTCAAATCATCTCATAGGCTGAACTCCACCTGAAGTTTCACTGTGCACATTTGTTTAATCACATTCTGCGCTGCAACCTGAGCTAAATTTCCAAAGAAAAGAGCACAATGTAACCACAGAGAAAAAGGAGACCCCTACAGTAACTGTCACCTGAGGACGGTCGATTATGGAATAAGAACATGAAGGTCAGGCTGGGGGTGTATAGCTCAGTGGTTGAGCACGTGCCTAGCATGCGTGCTGCCCAGATTTGATCCATAGGCACCACAAAACAAAACAGGCACAAAAGAAAGAAGCAGCACTGATTAAGATTAGGGTCTATTTCCACAAATACAAGTAAGGAAAAGCTTGTCCCTCCTTCCTCCTACTTGAGGCAAACTTCACATGCGCAGTTGAGTCAGGCCATTGGGGTGTCTCAGCTACCCTCCCCGCACCTCCTCTGTTCTCTCTGGTTATGGCTGCCATCTGCCCTCCTCTTACCATTCATATTTTTCCATCTGAGTTAGGACAGCAGTTAGAAGTAGACATGGTCTCTCACCCCAATGTCCTTGCAGAAGAAATGAGGCCACCAAGGTATGACAGCAATGCAGTAGCAGTGACCAGAGCTTGTCTTTAGAAGAAAGGTTTTTGTCTGGCTTTAAAGATCCCATTCACACTGACGTTGGTGATGGGGTCAGGGGAATAAGAACGTCAAAGATGTGAATAAGCTTAAAGCTGCCCAACATTCCTACATCATCTCTTTTACACTGATTCAGTCCCTTTGTTAAACCCTCAGTCTTGCCGGGCATGGTGGTACACCTGTACCCCAGTACTCAGGAAGGGGAGGCAGGAAGATTTGGAATTCAAGGCCAGCCTGAGCTACATGAGACCCTATTTAGGAGGGGGGAAACCTCAATTTTCAAGAAGTGGCTACTCCAATAGGGTTCTAAGCAATGGGCCTTTCTATAGGCTTCCTCTTCTTTTGCCCCCCCAAAAATCTCATTTCTGGATCCTAAGCTGTCAGCTCATCTAATTTTCTCCAGAAACATCAGAATATCTCTGCCTGCAAGGACTCCAGGAGACTGGAGATGCTAGTGCTAGCGCTCTCTGAGCTAATACAAGCCATAGTCCTCATGAGAATCATGTGAGTGTGGTCTTCCCAGAGAGACCCACAATGAATGGAACAGGGCCCTGTTCTTACATTTCTACCCCAGTCTATCAGTGGTTCCAGAAGTATGACTACTCGCTGTCTCCATTGCTTGTGTGTATATTTCCAAAATTCAACAGCTTAAGACAATGATCAGAGATGGAGAGTTTGCTCAGTGGTTAAGGTACTCGCATGCAAAGCTTACAACCTGGGTTTTATTCCCCAGTTGTCACATACTAAATGCACAAAGTGGGGCATGTATCTGGAATTAATTTGCAGTAGCTAGAGGCCCTGGCATGCCCATTCTCTCCATCCATTTCTCTCTCTCTCTTTTTCTCTCTCTCTCCAAATAAATAAATAAAATATTTTAAAATTTAAAAAAATCATTGATTATCTCAATTTCTATGGTCAGCAATCCAGGTGAAATTTAGCTGGGTATCTGTAGCTCAGGTTCTCTCACAAGATTACAGTCAGGGGCTCACGTGAGGTTTAAGTCATGAAAATGTGCTTCTAAACTCACTGATGTGGCTGTTGGAGTATCTTGGGTCCTCACTGGCTGTGGGCCATGACATCCATTTCCTTGCCACATGGGTCTCTCTACTTAGAGAACACAGCACCCAGCTTCCCTAGGAGCAAGTAGGGGAGAGGGTGAGAGAATAGTCCCAAGATAGAAATGAGTCTCTTCATAACCAAGTCACAGAAAAAAAATCCCATGACTTTTGCCAAATTTTATCCACTAGAAGGGAATCACTAAGTCTTGGCCATCCTTAAGAAGGGCTAACACAGGGCGTGAATACTAAAAAGAGCCCCATCTCATTGAGGATACCTTCTAGGCTGACTGCCACCTCTGTGGGACTTTCCCCACAGCCATCACTGTGATGTTCACATCTTTACTCTAGTGTGAACAATAAGAACATTGAGTACCCCTTCTGGGAACCTGATAGAACAACAGATTGCAAGGGATTGCAGGCCCACAGAAATCAGATAACCCTTGATTGGAGGGTACTAGCCTTGTAATCTTGATGGCAAATTGCTTAAGCTCTCTGAGCCACAACAAAATGCGGGGGGGGGGGGGGGAAATACTGTTACACACTGGGTTATTGGGAAAATTGAATGGCATAATAAGACCTAAGGTGCTTAAACACTTAATGAAATCATCACATCATCACTAACAATATCAGCAGTTTGGTACTTTTAAATAGCTTATATAAATAGAACAAATAAACTCAACAAGGAAATCAACAGTATCAAAATATATATAATAGACTTTTATACATCACTCCACCCAACAACAGCAGAATAAACATGCTTTCAAGGTTTTGTACTAAGAAATGCCGTGTACTAGAGGACAAAGTGATTGCAATCATACAGAGTGTCTCTAACCACAATGAAATCAAACTAGAAACTGGTAACAGAAAGTAACAGAACGTTCTCAAAAACTTGGAAATTAAGCATTCTTCTAAATTATCTATAGATTAAAGATAAAATTTCAAAAGAAGTCAAAGATACACTGAAGTGGCTACAAATTAAAATATAACATCAAAATTTGTGGGGTCTGACTAAATGCATGCTAAAAGGGAAATCAATGGTATTAAATGCATGCATTTTAAGCAAGAAGAAAAGGTTCCAAACAATAACCTAAACTCCTCCCTCAAGGATCTATGCAGAGTGAGAAAATGAGGGCAATAAACCCCAAAGCAAGCAAAAGGAAACAAGTACTATAAGTAAAAGCAGAAATTAATGAGATTCAAAAAAGGAGAGCAAACCCTTTTATTAAAAAGGACAAATGGCCAAGATTAGGGATAAATCAGGGAACATTAATACAGACTCGTCAAATAGCAAAAGGATAGTGAAGGAATATTATGAATAGCTCCAAACCTATACATTTGACAACTTGGAAAAATGATACAATTAATTGTAATATACAAACTGCTATGGTGCACCTATTATAAAGTGGGTAATTTGAATATCCTCACAACTATGAAGTTCATGATTTTTAATTACCCAAAAAAGATATCTCAAGGCCCACAATGTTTGATTGAAGATTTCTACCAAATGTTTAAAAAAAGAATTAATATCAGCTCAATACATTCCTTCATAAAATAGAAGAGAAAGGAATACTTCTGAGTCATTTTATTAAGTCTGACCAAAACCAGATAATGACAATACGATAAAAAAGCTACAGACCCAGCATCCTTCATAAAAACGAGAGAAAAAACCCTTTAAAATATTGAATAGAATTAACAATCTACAAAAATAATGATGTGCCATGACTAAGTGAGGTTTATTTCAGGTGTGCAGGTGTAGTTCAATACTCAAAAGTTAATCAATACAATTCACCATAGTAATCACTGAAGAAGGAAAAAGTCACATTATCTTATCAACTGGTTCAGAGAAAACACTGACAAAATTCAACATATACATTATTCTCATTAAAGTAGGAATACAGAGGAATTTTCTCAGTTTTATAAAGAGCTTCTACCACACCTATAGCAAACATTATAATTAATATTAAATAACTGAATGCCTTTTCCCTAAAATCAATAACAAGGCAGCGATGTCTGCTCTCAGCTCTCTGTTTTATTTTTTCTCATTTCTCTTAATGTGCCAGTGCAAGTCAGTCAAGAAAAGATAACAAAAGGCATTAAATTGAAATGACATGGTTTTATACATAGAATATCTCAAGGAGATTACAGAAGTATTACATGAGCTGAATGAGCGAGTTCTTCAAGGTGATACAAGATAAATATGCAGAATTAATTATATTCTTATATAATAGCAAAGAGTACATCAACAATAAAACTTAAAAATACAATGTCACTCGAAAGGAAAAAGTAGTAGGTAAATATTTAGCATAATATGTACAATTATTTTATGTTGAAGGCTATGAGATGATCGTGAAATAAATGTAAAAATTCTAAATAAGTGGGCAGACAGTCCTAGTCATTTATTAAAAACTTCAATACAGTAACAAAACATTTTTTAAGTCTTAAATATATATTTATTGTCCATAATGAGTTACATTATTCAATGGGCAAGCAATGAGTTGTTATCCCCAATTCCTCAATGCCCCCCTACCCATCCCCAATCAGCTGGATATCCTCCTCTGTGGGCCATCTGGATCAGTCCTTGTGGTAGGGGACCATTGATAGCCTAGTACTCAGCCCAGTCCTCCTGGCCCAAGTGTGAGTAACAAAACATTTCACCCTTGGTCCTCAAAGGTTCATTGCCGTCTCATAATTCAAAACTCATGATCTGTAAAAGTCTCTAAAATATTAACTACTTAAAAGTCCCTGGGCTTGGGAGATGACTCCGTGGTTGAAGGCGCTTACTTACAATGCCTGTTGGCCCAGGTTTGATTCCCCTGTACTCACATAAAGTCAGATACATAAAGTGACACATGTATCTGAAATTCATTTGTAGTGGTAAGAGGCCCTAGTGCACCCATTCTCTCTCCTTGCAAATAATAAATAAATAAATAAATAAATAAATAGCTCCAAGACTCTCCTCAGACTAAAAATAAACTTAAATCATTAGCCCCTGTAAAATCAGAAAACAAGGTTCCTATTTCCAATACAATATAAAGACGGAGAGTAAACATTATCATTTTAGAAGGAAGGAATGGGGGCATGGCAAGGAAAGATGAAGCTAAACAAAGCCGAGCATGTTGGTACTCCTTCCCCCCTTTTTATTCAGCCCTGGAGATATGCTCCCTACATTCAGTCTTATCTGAGTTCTCTTCTCTTTCTGCACCTAAACCTCTCTGGAAATACCATATGGACACACCCAGAGATGGGCCCTCTAGGTTCTGCCAAATTTAATCAAGTTGACAACGAAGATTAACCATCATAATCATGACAATTTAAATAAGCCAGACTCATCGATAAGTATCACTTGTATTGCAAGTATAATCTAGAAAAAAACATATGAAAGTAGAAGGGGGACCATTATGGAAAAAGAAAGGACTCAGGGGGAGGTGAGAGATGTTGATTATGATCACAGTACATTAAATACATGTATGACAATGTCAAAATGAATCCTACTAGTTTGTAATTTTGTACTATATATACATATATAATGTTAAATAAGTCCATAGTTGGAAAGAAAAAGGGGTTCAGTTGAGGGGGGATGGGAGAATGTTGGTAGGGAATTATGATCATGGTATATTGTGTATGGAGGTTGTCAATAAAAAGTTTTTAAAAGGGAATGAAATCCACACAATATTCCTCACAGATTTTTTTTCAGTGTTGCAGAAACAAAGAAATGATAGTCTTTATGATATGTAGTGCAAGAGTAGTCAAATAAATACAAAAATTAACTCTAGGGACTGGGGAGAAGGCTCAAGAGTTAAGGGCACTTACTTGCAAAACCTGATGACCTAGGTTCAATTCCCCAGTGCCCACATAAAGACACATGCACAAAGTGGTGCATGCATCTGTAGTTTGTTTATAGTGGTAAGAGGCATTCTCTCTCTCTCTCTCTTTCTCTCTCTCTCTTTCTCTCTCTCTGCAAATAAAAACAAAAACATTTTTAAAAGTTAACTCTAACAGGACTATGAGCAAAACGATAGACCTTTTAGGGGGGAAAACAGAGCAATGAAAACCTTCAAGATCTCAAGCTAAGCAAAAAAAAAAAACCTCTTGTACTTGACAACAAAATCATGCCTCATAAAATTAAAGTTTGCAAAGTGTATATTTATCACATTAATCAAAATTTACAAGGTTTTCCTTTGAAAGACCTTAATAAAAGAATAAAATAAAATAAGCTACACACTAGAAGAAAATATATGCAAACCACAAATCTTGAAAAGGAATCATTTTTGAAAATATAAGCTTAAACTTAACAGTAAAATGCTAGCAAAAGAATTAGACAGTGGACAAAAAGACATAAAGAGTGATTTCACAATGAGAGTACATATGCAGATGAAAAATAAAGACATGCAAAAAGATGTCAGAGATATTCAAATCACAGCCACAGTGAGCTACCACTACACACCTATCAGAATGATGTTCGTTTATAAATATGGATGGATCTGTGACTACCATATGTATCACCAAATGCCAAGGAGGATGCAGAAAGTGGACCACGCACACATGGTGGATAGGAAGGTAAGTTGTAGAGCTATTTTTGAAAACAAGTTGGCAGCTTCTGAAAATTACATACACAACTACCATATGACCCAGTAATTACATTTTGGCACTTATCCCAGAGAATTTAAAACTTATGTTCACTCAACAACCTGTACACAAATGTTTATAGCAGCTTCATTTATAATAGCCCAGAACTGGAAACAACCCAGATATCCATCAATGGGCAAATACTTATAACTATAGTATCCAAAGTATGGACAATAATAAAAAGGAGCAAGCTATTAATTTATACAACAACATAGATGAATCTCAAGAGAATTGTGCTAAATGAAAAAGTCCCTCCCAAACAAACACTGCATGATTTCACTGGCGTATTGTTCTGGGAATCATGGAAATGGAGAATAAAGTAATACATGCTGAGGTTTAAGAAGTGAGGTAGATGTGGGAAGAAAGAAAATATAGCAACATTAGAAAGTTATATGTCTTGACTGTGTCCATGCCAACAACCTGTTTTATTATTATTTTATTATTACTTATTATTATTATTAAGTAGAGACTTTGTATGTGCAATTCATGTGTTGGAACTGTTTCCCTCCTCCCTGCCCTCATTCCACTGAGGGCCCTCCTCAGTGACATTGCTGGTAGGCACCATGGGATTGTGGGCTATGAGTTATGCAAGTAGTAGTCAGTCTTGGGGGGGAATGTCTCTGGATATTCCCACCCACCTTGGCTCTTACAGTCTTTTTGCCCCCTCTTCCTCAAAATTCCCTGGCCCTTCATGGGTGTTTTAAGTGTACTATAATGTTGACCTCTTAGCAGCTTCTGGATCACTGCTTTGGTACATTTTGAGTTATTCTCAGGGTCTGTCTCCATCACCCTGGCACAGGTTGTCAGGCTTGCTGTGGAAGCAGCACTCTTGCTCATCTTGCCACTTCCTCTGTGGGGAGTCAGCTATCATTTCTGGTTTTGTTGGTTGAATTAGGTTGTCATCGGTTCTCACTGCCTTCTGAAAAATCAAAACAGATTCTCCAATGAAGAGTGAGATCAACATAGGTTAAATGGGATAAATATTGTTAGGTTGGAGAGATTATGGTGGGTATATTCTCTCCTTAAGACCAAGGCTAGTGGAAGCTTCTCCTTGGAGTCCAGATTCTTGATCTCCATAGGATTTTTGGCTTGGCTCCCAGTTCCAGCTATGGGTTCCTTGCCACTGAGTGGATCTCCTAGCCAATCAGAGAGGCCTTGGTTAAGAACCTAGGTTCAGTGCCACTATTGCACTGAACACCCTCATTTTGATATGACACTAGAGTTTTGCAAACTGTTGTCACTGGGAGCAAATGGGTAAAGGGTACACAGTATCTATCTGTGTTATTTCTTAGAGTTCCATGCTGATCTACGTTTATCTCAATGTAAAAAAGATGGTAAAAGCACTAGGCTCCATGTCCCTGTCTTCAATTCTCCATGGACAAGATGCCATCTCTTGTCTTGTTTTCTAGAGAAGCAGAGGCAGTTTTATTCCTGCTCTCATCAGGACTCCAACTTTCTCTGCTGTGTACACAGAATTCTGAAGGCAATGCTATGTCTGTCTGTCTGTCTGTATCTCTCTCTCTCTCTCTCTCTCTCTCTCTCTCTCTCTCTCTCTCTCTCTCTCTCTCTCTCACTATCCCCTGAGAATCACTTCCACTCTGCTCCCACTCCAGTCTAGCAGACAGATCTATAATGAATGTTTATTTTGGAAACACAAAGCCCAAAAAACAGTGACACACAAGCAAATTGTCATGTTTAAGAGACTGGTAAAAAGGACTGAATTATTTTACTATTTTTAAAATTGCTTAAATTAATTCAACATCTCAAAAAATAGTTGCTATTTGGTACACATTTTTTGTTTTGTTTTTCAAGGTATGGTCTCTGGTCTCCCTCTAGCTCAGGCTGACCTGGAATTCACTATGTAGTCTCAGGGTGGCCTAGAACTCACGGTGATCCTCCTACTTCTGCCTTCTGAGAGTTGGGATTAACATTGTGTGTACCACCACGCCTAGCTCAGTACATATTTTTATTATGTAAAATACATTAAAAGTATGGGCTTCCATGTTTTAAATTAATAGTCATTTAATTATTTTTTTATAATTTAGAGTCATAACTTTCCTGATTTTAATTCTTCACACACACACACACACACACACACACACACACACACACACAGTGCTGGGAATCAAACCCAAGACCTGACCTAGCGCTCTGTAGCAAAGGTCTACCTTCAGCCCAGATTTTGGCATCTTCTTCTCCTTTCCCCTCCCTCCCCTCTCCCACCCACTTTCTTTTGAAGTGGGATCTGTAGTCAAGGCTGCCTTGGAACTTGAAATCCTCCTACCTTAGCCTCCCAACTGTTGGGATTACAATCCTATACCACCATGTCTGGCTCTAGACCCCTCTTTCCTCAGACTCATATACCACAATTTTTTGTAATGTAAGCAAAAGAAAGGAAGTGAATGGAGGTACATTTGGAATGCAAAATCTTTTCCTTGCTTATACCAGGTTGACAGAATCCTTACTAATATTATTTTTTATGATCTCCTGGGATCATAGGAATTAGGGAAAGAAGCACTATGACACTCTATGGGTTTCCTACAGAATGTGTACTGCAGATGCCTCCTTCACCATTTAAAAGAGCTTTAAGGAACACTACCACTGGTAATAAAGTTTCCCTTAATTTGCTATAGGAAAGAAATGACATAGAGAATCAATTTGTCTAAAAAATAGAATATACAAATAAGGAAAGGAAACTTAGATAAATATAGAGAACTTGAGGGTTATCGTTCTGTGAGATATTATTTTCAGGAAAAGAAGATATGAACCTAGGTGGGCAGAAGGCAGGGAACAAAAGAAATAGAAGCAGTAGATCTTTGTATAGAGAAACACTCACAAAACTTAAAAGCAATGGACTTGAAAATTAAATATAAAAAGAAAGGAAACTACCAAATTAAAAATAGAGTTAAAAACAGCTTGGTAGTTTCTCACAAAGCTAAACATAGACTTCCCATGTAACCCAAAAAAATCCACTTTGATGTATATCCCTAAGAGAATTTTTAAAAAACATATATTTGTACAGAAACTTGTATATGAATATTCATGGTGGCATTATTCATCAGTCTAAAGATCTCCATCAACTAATGAACAAAGATTTTTAAATGTGGCATAGCCACATAACAGAATATTTTTATCCATACAAATATTATATACTAATAATACAAGTCACCATGTGGATGAGCCTTGAGAACATTTGCTGTGTAAAAAGGCAGATTTTACACAAAAGATTATATACTGCATCACTCCATTAATATGAAATGTCCATAACAGGCAGCTCCAAAGAAACAGGAAATAGATAATTAGTTGTCAGAGATGGGGGCACAGGGAACTCAAACCAAACTGCTATCCAGTTCTTCAGAGAGTTCTAGAAATGATCTAAAATTATATGACAACAATGATTAAGCAACACTGTAAATACACTGAAAGCTGCTCAATTATACCCTTTAAAATGGCTTTTATGATTCATGAGTTTTCTTTTAATAAAAATGGAATAAAGTGTGGATATGTCTACATCATGGGTGAACCTTGCAACTGAAAACTGCTAATAATATAATGCCACGTGTCACCTGATTCCACTCATAAGCAACATCCCAATAGGCAAATTTTTAGAGATAGAAAGTGGGTGAGTGATTAAGGCTGGTGAGGATGAGAAAGCTGTGGAGGTTGATAGAATACAGGGCTATTTATTGGATGATGGAAATACGAAAAAATTATACTGTGGTAACTGAGAAGAAAGCTCATTCAGCAAAGCTCTTGCCAAGTAATCATGAAGACCTGAGTTCAATTCCCAGAACCAATGTAAAAACCACCAGGTATTGTGCATGACACCTGAGAAACAACCTGAAGTTGTCCTCTAGTCAACACAAGCAACAAATGCATGCACATGAACTCACACAGTGTACGCACACTTGCGTACACACACATAAAATTATACAGTGATGTTGGCTGTACAACACTGTGAACACAGATAATCCAATGAGCTGTATACTTTAACAGGGCATATTACAAGGTATAAAGCTGTTATTTTTTAAATTATTGTTCTAGTGAACAATATTTATATAGAAGCCTAGGGATATAGCTCAGAGGTAAAGCACCTGCCAAGCATGCACAAGACCCTGGCCCTGATTTTGATTTCCAACACTTCAATGCATATGCATGTACATATAATATATATAAATATATGTGTACATTATATATATATATATATATATTATATATATTTACATATCCAATATATTCTTGCCAATCACTATATTTCCAGAATTCTGCATATGGGGCCACAGAAGTATAAGATAGAAGTTATGGTCATTACATCCAAGAAATCTACCTTCTATTTGTGCAGAAATATGTATGTGCAATAAACAATGTGAGATAGTATGCCTTTGTAGTAATTGTACCTATAAGAATTAAGGAATCAGAAAAATCCACCTAAACTTGAAGAAGACAGCTATGGGAAAGCAGAAGTATGAATTTTATTAGGAAGACAAGAATGTGTTCCAAGGAAGGGAAACAACTGGTGTTGAAAGTGAGCAGGCTGTGTGTGCATGTATTTGTAGAGCCATGAGTAATCAGGCTGAAGCACGTGTGAGTAGATTGTAATGCAGTAAGAGACTGACTGAAATAGTCATAGTACGCCATGGAAGCCAAGCACGGTTTGGTCCAAGAAAAATAAGGAAATGCTGATAATTAGTAGAAAGCATGTGTCATCAGATAGCTTAACTATGAAAGCAATAATATAAATAATGAAAGAAAGAGGGAAGAGTTCAGAGTGAGGGTTACTTAGAAGTATAAAGGGCAAAAATTTATGTATAAACAGGAAAGGTGGAGATAAAATGAAAAATAATATTCAAAGTAAGAAAATCATGCTTCATTCAAACTAGTAACTATTTATTGTTTCTTTTTATGTGAAGGAAGTGTATTAGCTTTTAGTTGCTGTGACCAAAATACTTACATAAACACTTTGAAGGAGAAGATTTAGTTTTACTCAAGGTTTCAGAGGGTTCAATCCATCATAGGAGGGAGAACATGATGGAACAAAGTAGTTCTCAACATGGTAGCAAGGAAACTGAGTCAGAGGCAGAAACTAGGGATCCAGTATTGCCTTCAAAGGCATGCTCTCAGGGATCTACTTCCTCCAGGTAGGCCCCACCTTCCCAAATTTCTATAACCTCACAAAACAGGACTACCACTGGGGTCCAAGTAGTCAAATTATGAAACTGTGGGGAAAATTTCACATTCAAATCACAACAAGCATCACGCTAAGCCCTGTAATGGTACAAGTACTGTGATGCAATACATTAAACCTTTTTTCAATCATTTATGATTCTTCTCGGGAGCTGAGACACACACAGGTACACAAACACACCCACACAAATGGATGCATCAGCAAAAGAAGTGTTTAGGAGTTGATGATTGTCTTAAGGTGGGGAAGAAAGGACAGATGAGTCAAAGACAATGAGATGCCTAAGAGCCCAATGGTGTCACTGAAGATGAGGTGTATGAGGATAAATGTTAGAAGTATCGTTGGTCTGAAGAGAAGCGTTCAGCAAAACACTATCCTACAAACTGGTAAAATGATTCATTTATTCCATAAGTAAGCCATCAAGGATTTACCATGCATTGGTAAGGCACTGTGAATGTGGAACACAGGGAAAGGGGGGGGGGGTCTCAAAATCTCTGCTCTTATGCAACTTGATTCTCCAGGGCCAAAAGAATGAAATGATCTTGAATGAGAAGTGTAAGATTAAGCCAAGAGCCAAAATGAATGAATAATTGATTTGCGGACTTAATTTGCATAGCAGACAACCAGGAATAAATTCCAATGATTTCACTCACCATGGCAAAGTTGTTTTTAAGTGCTTGTCTTACCTGTATCATGTAAGCTGCAAAGAGACAGGAAAAGAGGAAAGATTGTAGCAGCTTGCCATTAGGAATTCAAGACAAGTCATGTTGATATCTAGGGTATCCAAGTAATTTTCAGCATCAGCCCATTTTGTGTCCTATATTATTTTATTATTGTTGAGGAAAAGCTACATTCTTTGAAGCCAGTATAGATGGAATAGCATTTGCTTTATTTTTTTTTCAGACTCGCCTATAACTGAGTGAGGAAATGTGGCCTTTGTTCACTCTGGAAACTGAAATTCTGATGTTCAGGATTGAGTATCAAAAAACCATGGCTGGTGTTCACTGGTCCAGGGTCATGTGAAATTAATTTTTACCTCAAATGATTAGACATTCCTGGGGTATTTTTTTTTTCTAATTTATTGTCCATAATGAGTTACAACATTTAGTGGGCAGACAATGAGTTGTTATCCCCAATTCCCCACTGCCCTCCCCTCCCCCCTCCACTGGATAACCTCCTCCATGGGTCGTCTGGATCAGTCCTTGTGACAGGGGACCATGGATAGCCTAGTATTCAGCCAGGTTCTTCTGGCCATGCCTC
>PVHP010001197.1:83577-112178 GCA_004024765.1 Zapus hudsonius | reverse complement strand
TTTGCCTCAGGCCTGGGGTGGGCATTCAAGAGCTTTGACAGATCCTGTCTTGTTTTTGGAACCTCATGGGTCACTTTGGTCAACAGCACAGTGAGGGAAGGAACCAGTGACTGGGACATGGGGTTGTAAGACTAATGGATTATTCACAGGCTTATACTCTTTCCCCTACTTCTCATGGCCCCTCTTGCCAGACGACACCCACTACTTGCTCAATAGGTTACAGTGTGCTCGTGAGGATTTTATGATTTTGAACCCATTTTGGTTTAGCCTCATACTTAAGCCATTCCCCTCCCACCATCCCTTACCCCCATTCATAACCTCTCACTTCTTTCTACTAGTCTGCATAGAGTTTATGGTTATGGTTAGCCTGGTTAAGGGCTGCATATGAGGGAGAATATGCGTTGTTTGGCTCTCTGTTCCTTTGAGAGATCGCTTAGTAGGATCTGCTCCAAGTCAGACCATTTGTCCCTAAATTTTGATATGTCATTTTTCCTTTCAGCTGAATAGAATTCCATGGTGTCAATATACCAGAGTTTTGTTATCTATTTCTCCATAGAAGGGAATTTTGGTTGATTCCAAATCTTGGCTATTATGAATTGAGCTGCTATAAACATAGTTGCACAAATGTCTCTATCCTGAGATATGACATCTTGTGGGTAGATTCCTAGTAGAGGGATAGCTGGGTCCATTGGTAGCTCTATGTCCATTCTGTAGAGGAGGCTCCACAGTGCTTTCCAAAGTGGTTGAACATGCTTGCAATCCCACTAGCAGTGAATGAGGGTTCCTTTTTCCCCACATGCTCACCAGCAATTATTGTTGTTGGTTTCCTTTATGATTGCCATTCTGACTGGAGTAAGGTGGTATCTCATTGTGGTTTTGATTTGCATTTCCCTGATGCTTAAGAATGCTGAGCACTTTCTCAGGTGAGAAAAGGCCATTTGTGTTTCTTCCTCTGTGAAATCTCTGTTGAGATCAATGTCCCATTTTGTGAGGGGGCAGTTTGCTTTTCTGTTATTATTTTTTTTTTTTGAGTTCTCTGTAGGTTTTGGAAATTAGGCCTCTGTCTGAATTATAGCTGGCGAAAATCATCTCCCAGTTTGAAGGGGGTCTATTGACTTTGAGAACAGTGTTTTTGTCTGTACAGAAGCTTTTGAGCCTGATCAGGTCTCATTGGTTAAGTAAATGTTTCACTTCCTGGAATTCCTCCTATTTTTTCTTCCAGGGTGTTTAGGGTTACATGGTTAATATTGAGGTCTCTGATCCATTTGGAGTTGATTTTATTGCATGGTGAAAGGAATGGATCTATTTTCATTTTTTTATACGTATTTATCCAATTTGTCCAGCACCATTTGTTGAAGATGCTAACTTTAGCGCAGCATACATTGTTGGCACCCTTGTCAAAGACTAAGAAGCTGAAGTTACTTGCATTAAAGGCTGGGTCTTCAATTGTATTCCACAGGTCAGTCTGTCTGTTTTTCTGCCAATACCATGCTGTTTTAGTTACTATGGCTTTGTAGTATGTTTTAAAGTCAGGTATGGTGATACCTCCTGCTTAAGTTTTTTTTTGCTCAGAATAGTTTTAGCTATTCGAGATCTTTTGCCCTTCTAAATAAATTTTGAGATTATTTTTCTATGTCTGTAAATTTGTCTTTCTTTAAAGCATCATGAAGGACTCACAGGAGCTAGGCAAGCTACCTGCTGGGCTTGTTCCCTCTTCAGCTTCATCATCAAGCTTAAATCTTCAAGAAGTAAAAAGAGTGGTTTTTCAAAGTTAGACTTTTTTCAAAAGTCACCCTGTATCATTTTATCTTAGCACATCTATAAAAGGGACCAACAATATTAGTGTCTGGGAACAATTCATAAAAGTAGTGTTCAATTTATGAACACACAGCGAGACACTTAGATTTAAAATTGGCTAATTGTCTAGCATTCCTTCCACAAAATTCAAGAGGAAGTGGGTGAAGAATAAACTTTTCATTACGATATGAGTTTGACTGTATGACATTCTTTCATGGACAACTACACCTGTCCAAGTTTAATTGGACTTGGTGGTGGTTTGAATCAAGAGTGCCCCCCATAGTCTCATGTTGTAGTGATGGAGTCTAATATTTGATCCTCAACTGGTGGAGATTTGGGGAGGTAGAGCTTACTTAGGAAGGTATGTCACTGAGGTAAGATTTGGAATTCTATAATCTAATCCCCTTGCCTGTGCCAGCCAGTACAGAATCCCTATCCTTCCTGCCTGCCTGCTTATGAGGAGATGTGAAACCCAGCAGCCCTGGGATGCTTACCTAAAACTTCCTTGGGAACTGTGTGGAAATAACCCTTCACTTCCATAAGCGGCTTCTGTTTGGATGATACCAGAAGGTGACTGATACAGGATCATAAGTGAGTAAATAGCAGAGAGTATAAATGAAAACAAGCACCCTGGTTCCTCAGAAAGCACAGAATAGCTGGAAGTCAGATGGAAGCCAGGATAAGAGTTGAAAGCAAGAATAGCCAAGCCGGAACAAGGATTCTGGAGAGAGCAGAGACAGAAAGATCAGGGAGGAGAATTTAGTTTAGAGCTTATAGAAATGATCTTTGTATTTGTTGGAAAATTGCAGAGAGCATGAAAAGTCAGGATTGTCTCCATTGTTTTGGATATTGCAGAACTTAAACATCAAAATATCACCCAATCAAAAGTATGAAATTTTACGTTGCTCGATGCTTAGTTTTAGCAATGACTGCTTTGATGATACAAAACACCTAAGTGTTATATATGTGTGTGTGTGTGTGTGTGTGTGTGTGTGTGTGTGTGTGTGTGTGTGTGTTATATGAGTAGCAGACAGAGAATTAGAAAATAAATATCGATTTTCTGTGATGCAAGAATCCTTAGCTAGGTCCAGTTTAAAGCTGAGACCTGTCTCTTTTCAATCCTGTCAATATTTCTCTGTAACTGAATGTATAAACTATTTTTTTACCCAAGATTAGAAATCTAAACTTGGGAACTTTAGCAAATATGCTGTGGGTCTCCTTCCCTGGTCACCTCTGCCTATCCCATGACTGATCTCATAGATCCTTGTGGGTGACATATTTATTAGTGTGATGTGTGTGGTTGACTTTAAGGGTTAAATCAACATTCTGAATGTATAAAGCCTTCAGACAAACTGATTTAACCTTTCTGGTGTATCTGTGATAGGTAAGTTACTTTGGAGATATGTTTTTATTTTGTTTTTGTTTGTTGACTTCTTTCATTATATCATGCATACAAATAATTCCTAGCTTTCATTTTGGGGGGAATTCTAATTTTCATAACCATGCTAAGACTAAAAGAAACTTTTGGAAGTTTCTTTTTAATCTCATTATTGAAGATGAATAATCTGAAGACACTGTGCTTATAGGTTTCATAAACTGATAGATTTTGAAAGTTTGGTTGTCAGCTGATGGCAATTTGGGAGGTAGAGCCTTGCCAAAGGAGGTGTGTTGTTGGGAACAGGCGTAGGGTTGTTACAGCCAGCTCCCCCTTGACAGTGTTTGACTCACTCTCCTGCTGCTGTTTCCCAAGCCTGCTGTGTGATGTCCTGCCTCTGCTCATGCCATGCTTTCCCCCGCCATCAGGAAGCTTCCCCTCGAGACTATAAGCCAAAATAAACCCTTTCCTCCCATCAGCTGCTTTGGGTCAAGTACTTCACAGCAGTAACTACAACATTGTGTTTAGAATATTAATTCCCCAATAAAGAAAGGTCCAGAAATGAACTTCTCTAGTAGTTTACTGATAGTTTTCGTTACATTCTGTTTTTAAGTAACAAGATAATTTAAGCAACTAGACAGAGAAAAGAAACTTTACTATAATAAACTTAAGGAAAAATGACTCTCTGTTTATAGAATCCAGCACTTGGAAACCCTCTAAAACATAATGTAGGTCCTTAACATTTTTTTAAAAGTGCATGTATTTAAAGTTTTACAACACACTTGTTAGATGAATTTTGAAGTCAACTTTTAAATTCCTAGACTTTCAGTGTGTTTAATTAAAGCATGATGTTACAAGAACATGTTCTAATTATTGCAGCTGACACCTTCCCCTCACATATCTAATACAACCTATACCATTTGAGGGGTTACTTAACACTTTTTATGATAAAATATATTAGTTTGTATTTTATCTACTAGAATTCAATCTTGAAAGGAACATGACTCTAGAAGCTAACTCTTCAACTCTGATCACTTAAACATAAAGAATACAATGAGTCATACAAACAGAATGACTGGCAGGGACTCAGTTAAGAGCAACATAATTTCATCCTCTGTCTCATATAGGCTTTTTTCCAGGTTCAGGTTTGGGTGGTTTGATTCAGGTGTCACCCATAAACTCATATCTTCTGAATTCTTGATTCCCAACTGATGGCAATTTTGGAATCGGAATCTTATTGGAGATGTGTTGTTGGGAGCCGGCTCATAGTGGTTCTAGCCAGCTTCCCCTTTGCCAGTGTCCAGCACATTCTCCTGTTGCTGTTGTCCATCTGATATTGACCAGGAGGTGATGTCCACCCTCTGCCCGTGCCATCATTTGCCCTGCCATCATGGAGCTTCCCCTCCAGTCTGTAAGCCAAAATAAACGCTTTCTTCCTAAAAGCTGCTTTTGGTCAGGTTCTTTGTTGCAACAAGAAGTTAACTGGAATAGTAAATTGGTACTGAGTAGTGGGATTGTTGCTGGAAGAACTCTGATCCTTTGGCTTTTTGGAACTGATATGTGGAGGAGGAATGTGGACAAATTTCAAACCTCGGCCTAAGAGACGCCTTGCAGTGCTGTAAGTACAGCTTGATAGACCATTCGAGACAGAGTTAAAAGACCTGAATGCAGTAAGAACTAGGTTTTGGTAAAGACGGTGAAAAAGAACTTTCTCCGGATTGATCTAGAGGCAGTTTGCGTGAGCAGCTTGTTCTGCCTGCCTGTGTCCTGAGAACTTGTGCAGGATCGCATTGCATAGAAACAGACTGGTGTGAGCAAATGGATACGGCATAAAAGGAAAGGAATTATTTTGGCTGAAACTGCTGCTTGTTCAGCTGTGATTGTTTGAGAAATTACAACTGTTGAGATTGGACCAGGTGATCTTCACTGGGACAGCAGGAAAAATGTGGACTCTTTTGAAAATAAGAAGCCTGAATGCTGAAGGAGTGTCCTGCTCTTCAAAGTTGGATTTATTTCCCCCTGGATTAACAAATTGGTTGCCCACCTAGTACTATGGTGTATAACAAATGCCGGAAAGAGAAGGTCATTGGATTTACAGTTTTGATTTTTGGAAATGGCCATGGGCTGTGTGAAGCAGGCTTATTGGATTGACTGACGGAGCCATGATGATGAACCATGTGTTGTAATGTAGACCCAATGGAGAGTCCAGGACAATGTGATGGCTGCCAAGGAGAGCTGCCAGCACCAGACGGAGTATACATGGAGCTATGAGCAGATAAGCTAGAAGACTGGATTTGGAACTCCAGAGACCGGTCACTGGTTAAAATTATCAGACTTAGAGACTTGTCATGGGTTAGATTTGTTGGACTTAGAGTTAGAGTTTGATGTTTTGCCTGTTTGTTTTAAATCTTGTAATGGTTCAATTTCTCTCTGCCATGCCCAATGCCATCTTTTGCAGTGTGAATGTTTATTCTGTGCCATTAAGTCTTTTTATCATTATTATTATTATTATTATTATTGTTATTATTACAGCTCAGTTAAAAGTCCTTGGACTATGGACAAGTTTGAACAGCATTGATATTGATAAAAACCATGGGGACTGAATGCATTGCATTTTATATCATGTATGGTTATCAGTTTATGGGTGACAGGGGTAGAATGGGATGGATTGATTCAGGTGTCCCCCATAAAGTTATGTGTTCTGAATGTTGGATCCCCAGTTAATGACAATTTTGGAATTGGAAACTTGTTAGGGGTGTGTTGTTGGGGACAGGCTTAAAGTGTATTATAGCCAGCTTCCCCTTGCCAGTGTTTGGCACACTCTCCTGATACTACTGTTTACCTGGTGTTATCCAGGAGGTAATGCCCAGCCTCTGCATATGACAATATTTTCCCTGCTATCATGAGCTTCCTTTGAGTCTGTAAGCCAAAATAAACCCTTTCCTCCCAAAAACATGCTTTTGGTCAGGTTCTTTGTGCTATCAATGAGAGGTTAACTACAACCCAGGTGGCTAATTATTTCGTCATCTCCACAATTGACAAAAGGATCACTGATTATCCAAGGCTTACATTCTACCATCTTATCAACCAGATAATGTCACTTCCTAATCATTCCAGCAAACCCCTGAATTAGGATATACATCCTTCAAGCTTGGGTCCCAGGCTCCTCCATGAACATCATGGCTGTATAATGAGATGTTCTGCTGTATGTTTCAAAATCACACAGTGGGAGGATTGAGCAAAAAAAGCTACATGTCTTCCAAGGGGAACAAATGCTATTTCCATAGGAGGAAGAGGTGTGAATTATGGTCAGTGTGTCCATTATCCAGTAAGACTACTGGAATCTCATTCCTACATCACCTCTTCCCTGGCTACCATCTGCACATGAAACTAGAATACATGGTGAAGAGATAATGCAAATGAATTGTCTTAGCAGAGTGGGAATCAATTGGTTCTGAGATCAAACAGAACTCTTTCACATTGGGAGATTATAGTAAACCAGCTGAGAGACATTTGGGAGAATTTCTGTGTAGGCTTCTATTTCCTCTTTTATAATCCGTTGACAAAGATATATGAACTGTTAAGAAAAAATGAGAAAAATATATAAATTATATAATATATGTCTTTTTTTAAAAAAAGTTACTCATGCACCATTAAATATTATTCTTTTAAAATTAACACTTTAATTATTTGAGGTTGAATATTTTACTATTAAGATCTTATTTGCATTTCATATGATAAAATAATACAACTTAGCACCTATTGATTTGGGCTTATGCATGTTAAGTATATTTCTAATAAAATAGCTGGGTGTGTTTTTGAAAGATAAAATGAGGGGCTGGAGAGATGTCTCAGCAGTTAAGGCACTTGCCTGCAAAGCCTAATGACCCAAGTTTGATTCCCCAGTAAACACATAAAGCCAGATGCACAAAGTGGTGCATGAATCTAGAATTAATTTGCAAGAGCTAGAGGTCCTGGCATCCCTATTTTCTCTCCCACTCCCTACTCTTCTCTCTCTTTTCTTCCCCTCCCCTCCCCTCCCCTCTCCTCTCATTCCCTCTCCTCTCCTCTCCTCTCCTTTACTCTTCTCTTCTTGCAAATATAATTAATTAATTAAAAAATAAAATGAAAAGCATTATTTAAGGATATTCCAACTCAAGACCTATTTTTCTTAGATAAATACATGCCACTTTAGTTTGAGGAAAGTGAGGAAAGTGTTGGTGATTTTCTCACTGGTATAAGTATAAAAGGAAAGAAAAACAGAATGGTCTTTGGTGCCCTTAGACAAATGATACTTTTTTTCTTTCCATTTTCTTTTACCTCAGACACAGGGGGACTTGAAGATAATATTATGGTAGTATTATCATTTGTGTATAATATCAACATAGAATAAATATTAAATCAGTTGTTCTGTCCTCCTGCATGTCTGCACAGTTAGATGGTATCAGCTTTGATATGTTCAGAAAGATAAAAGTGATCAGCATGTAGACCTCAGTAAGACACCTGTTGACAATACTTTGTTGTTAGTTAAGGAGATAGAATAGGAAAACAACCACCCAGAATTCTTCAAAAGTTGAATAGACATTAAATTTCAACATGCACAGACGAAGATAAGATCCCGATCCATGATGTATCCCAATGGGCTGTGAAAGAAAGTAAGTTCAACACTAGTACTCTTAGAGGGTTGTTGCATTCAGCTTTCTAGTAGCTGCGCAGGAAGAACCCAAACAAAAGGGGCTTGTGGAGGAATGGGTTTATTTGGCTTACAGACTCAAGGGGAGACTCCACCCTGGCAGGGAAAACAATGGCATGAGTAGAGGGCTTGACATCACCTCTGCCACAGCACTGCAAACAGCAGCAGGAAGGTATGCCAAATACTGGCAAGGGGAATCTGGCTTATAACCCCCATAAGCCCACTACCAACAACACAGCTCCATCGAGGTTCTAATTCCCAAACTGCCATCAGCTGAGGATCAATCACTCAGAACACATTCATTTATTTGTGGGGGACACCTAGATCAAACCATGACAAGGGTGTTCTCTGTTTAAAAATCATTCATTTGGTGATTAAATGAACAAAGCACATCAGCAGCCTGACAACACCAAAACTTAACCCTGTTTGTGTGTGTGTGTGTGTGTGTGTGTGTGTGTGTGTGTGTGTGTGTGTGCACATGCACATGTGTACGTGGAGGCCAGAGACCAACCTTGAATTCCACTATCCTTCTTCTTTGAGACACAGTCTCTGATTAGCTAGGATCTCACCAGTTAGGCTCAATACTGGCCAGTGAGTCATAGGGATCCACCTGTTTCCATCACCCCAGTGCTGAGATTCACAATGCTCTGTCAAACCCCAGGTTTTTACATGGACACAGGGGGATCTTACTCAGGTCCAACTTTCATGGCAAGCATTTATTAACCGAGCTTTCTTCCAGCACCTGTATAGTCTTGAAAATACCAGAATGGGATAGTGGGAGTGCAAAGAAGCTCTAAGGTATTTCTGAAAAGGCTAAAATGTCTGCCTTCCAAAGGCAGGAAACATCTGTGAGGTATTCAAGCAGGAGGCAATGGGAAGATCATTCTCATGGGTGTTTCATTGTTAGCACCCACAATGGTGGTGGCCCAGGACAATGTTACAATAAATAGCACACTGGATATATAATCAGCACAGTTTCAAGTCAAACACTGCCTTTTTCAAGACTAAAACATTGTCTTCATGAATAAATCTTAAATGACGGGGAACAAACTCACATCCCCAAACTGATGAGAGGTGCTTGAAGGTCTGTATGTCCTCTTAAGAAATTTACCAGGCCGGAAAGACAGACCAGGGTAAAAGCACTCACTATGTAAGTGTCAGACTGCATTCAATCTCTAGGAACCAAGTAAAAGTAGGACAAATACAACAGCAAGCGGTTGTAATCCCAACTCTCTTTTGGCAAGATGAAGGCAGGCACAAAAGAGACCTGGCAACAGACTGTTGTAGTCAGCTTCAAGTTGCTGGGATTAACATCCAAACCAGACACAGTGTATGGGAAGAAGGGGTTTATTTCAAGCTTACAGATCAAGGGGAAATTCCATAATGACTGAAGAAACTGGCTCCCATTCATAAATTCAAGCAGAGAGAGAAACCACCATCAAGCCAGTAAGCCTCAGAAGGGGCAAACAAGAGGTTCAGGCAGAACTCAAACCACTCTACATATCTCTGGGCTGGGAATCAGATCCACCCCTAAACACACTTTAGGGCTGGACCCCAGGACCCACCCCAGTGACACCTCCTCCAACCAGGCAACTGGAGACCCAAGTTACAAGCTTTAATTAAACAGCTAAATCTATGGGGGAAGATACATTTAAACCACCACACCCATGGACCAGCTTGCCTAGCATACACTGTAACAACAACAAAGATATCCTGCCTCAAATAAGGTGGAGGTAGGAGGAACACTGTGAGTTCAAGGCCAGCCTGACTGCATAGTGAATTTCAGGTCAGCCTGAGCTAGAGTGAGACTCTACCAAAAAAAAGAAAAAGTGATGACTATCAAAAATCCTCTGACGTACACTACACCCATTGCATGCTTATACCTGTGTACACACACACACACACACACACACACACACACACACACACATTTGTATACATCATAGACAATTTTTGAAAGAATCAATTTACATCTCGTCTTCTATACAAAAGATTACATGTGCTTGCTTCAATGTAATATGTAACGGAAAAAAATATTCATTCAAGTTTATTCTGAAACAGATTGCCAACCAAATCTTTAAGTGAAATTTCATGCTGAGGTGGATTGCATGTGATTATAGCTTCAATAGTTATTTTAGAACAGTGTTGTACAAGTACATGAGAACGGGCACTGTGACTCACTTCTTCACTGCAATATCCCCAGGGCCTCATCAGTACCTGGCACAGGGTAAATGCTTGATAAATGTTTGTGGGATGAGTGAAAGAATTAAGTAATTAATATGCCATGTCTACCCTCTGGCTTTGATTTTTCTTTTCTTCTACACATAACCCCAGAGGACGTGTGCTTGTATCTAAAAAGCCCTGCCAACAGGATACAAAATTGAAATCCTCCAAGCAGCTCATGACTAGATGAACACAACCACTTCTCTGCAGTTCTGGTGGGTGTAGCCTCTGTTATGGATCAGGGGACTGACTGAGTCCTCTAGGTGTGGGGGCTCAGCACTCAGCAATTATCAAGTTAATATGATTGATGTAGGCAGCAAAAATGATCATCTTGGGGTCACAGGGCTACTATTTCAGAACCTCAGAAGCTGTGTCAGGTCTGCAGAGGACAAGTTAGTTCTTCTGAAGGAATGACCTCCAAGGAGGTCAAGGAGTGTTCCTCACTCCTCTCCATTACCTCCTTATGTCTTCTGTTCTCTTCTTCCCCTCTGCCTCTTGGAGTGGATCCGTATTTTTGCAAATCTTCCCTTTTGGTCCTCCTGCATGGATGTTGTCAGTCTCAATGACTGGGGAGACAAAGCTAACTCTGCAGTTAAGACAAAGCAGAGGCCAGGACGTGAGTGTGGTGACCTTGGTGGTGGCCCTGGTCCTGGGGGGGGGGGGGGGGGGGGGGGGGGGGGGAGCAGCAGCGGGGGAAGCAAGAGAATTGCTGTTTTAGAGTATTGATTTAACTCAGAAATACTCACTATGTAAGTGAAAAATTTTTAATTAAATATCTATATTATTGATCATTAAATATATTGTATGAGCAAATCTTGTGGTGGTATCCCCATTTCCCTCCTCCAACCCATTGGGAGCCCTCAGTGGGTATACTTGACCAGTGAGTGCATGGGGTAGAGGGTCATGAATTGCACCAGAGATAGTTTGTTTTGTTTTCTTTTGTTTTGTTTTGTGTGTGTGTGTGTGTGTGTGTGTGTGTGTGTGTGTGTGTGTGTCTGTGTCTGTGTGTCTGTGTTGTTGCTGACGGGTCAATGACTCTGTATATTCTCCCTCACGATGGCTCTTACAGTCTTTCTGCACCCCTCCCCTTCCACTCAGCTCCCTGAGTCATGGTGGGTGTGTTTTAAGTCTGCTTTATTGTTGAGATCTTAAGTATCTCTGGTCTTCTTTGGGTTGTGATGGGTATCATTGGTGTCTGTCTCCATTGACTTTCATGGGTCATCTGACTTGCTGTGGTGATAGGTCTCTTGTTTATCTCATCACTTTCTCATAGGTTTCATTTGGACCCTGTATGATAGGCCAGGGGTGGTTCATCTCCTGCCAGGATGTCAGCCATCATCCCATGGCTCATTGGTGGAACTGGGTTGTGCACAGCTCTTGCTGCCTTCTGAAAAATACAAACAGAATCTCCATTGGAGAGTGAGATCAGTATAGGTTAAATGAGACAAACGATGTTAATTTGGCTAGCTCCTAATCAGTATAGCCTCTCTGTAGCCCTCTAGTAGTGGGAATTTCCCCTTAGAGCCCAGGTTCTTGGTCCCCATAAGGTTTTGCCATGGATCCAAGTTCCAGTTAAGGGTTCCTTGCCACTGAGCAGATCTCTTAGCCAATCAACAAAAATGCAGTAAACATCATGGCAGTTTTTGAGCTATAGTTAAGCTCCTCTTAGTGCCGAGCCTGAGAAGTTTTCACCCATTTGCCTCACACCCATGTGAGGAGGGACCACATTGCCTTCTGCAGTGAAAATGGGCCATCTTGGATCATTGAAGCCTCTTGTCCAGCACCGAAGTAAACCTGGGACAGATCAGGAGAACAAGGATCCTAGTATAGACTGACTGGTTGTATAGTTGGCATTGTTTGCCACTGTGTTTACTCATCTTAGCTCTGTCATAAGTCAAAGGTGGAGGAGAAGGCAGACTTTGTTCTAAGAACTCAAAGGCACAACTGGTAGGCTCTGCAGCTCACACCTAGACAGGAGATCCTCTGAGGGCAGTGGGAATGGCAGGAAATCCCTGAAATCAGATCCATAGTCTGAAGATAAATATCACAGCTGAACTTTCATTATTGCAACATAGGCTGTTATTGAAATAATGTCATTTGAAGACTTCATCTTGACACCTGAAGCCACCCATCAATGTCCTATCATCAACTTAGAAAAATTTCCCTAGTTGAGGAGTCATTTCATTTGGCATCTTTTTTACAATGCAAAAATTTCCATGATTCAATTCAATTCTTAAATTGCTATAAGTCCTGTTTTAATTAAGCTCTTGGTATGGTAACCAGCTAAGAGATCAAGTTGATTTGTACAATAGCATAAGTGAAACTTAAAAAACTATTTTACTTATTTATAGACAGAGAGAGAGAGAAGGTTCAACAGGGCCACCTATCACTGCAAACAAACTTCAAACTTCAGATACATTTGCCACTTTGTGCCTTTGGCTTTACATGGGTACTGGGGCCTCGAACCTGGGATGTCAGGCTTTCTTGGCAAGCACCTTTAAGGACTGAGCCACCTCTCCTGCTTCACAAGAGAGCTTTTCATCATCACCATTTGCATAAAAATAAAGGGATTTCTGTCAGGTAATCCAGATCTCATGTATGGTGAATCAGATGTTCCCTATAAACTCATGTGCTTTCAATGCTTGTTCCCCAACTGGTGACAATTTGGGAACCTTTCTAGGGGAAATGTGTTATTAAGGACAGGCTCAGGGGTGTCATAGCCAGGTCCCCCTTGCTGATGCTTTTTACCTGCTATGGCAGAGGTGATGTCCAGCCAATGCTCCACCATTGTTTGCCTTCCATTTTGAAGCTTCTCCTTGAGGCTGTAAGCCAAAATAAACTCTTTCCTCCTTGTGATGGTCAGGTTTTTTGTCAACTTGATTTTTTAAATTATCTTGGGTGGGTCTCTGAGGATGTTTACAGGAAGGCAGCCTTCTCAGTAGGGGTAAGGATGTAAGGAAGCTCAGGAGAGCTAGAAGTAAACATCCTTTCCTGTGTGGACAGTGCAGGAAGGAAATTCCAGACTCAAGAAGCCATTAAGTCTGGGTAAGGGTTGTAAGACCTCACCCTAAGGCTATATAAAGGGAAGAAATTCTCTCCTTGGCCTCCCTGCCTGTTTGCTGTTCTGTGTGTGTGGTGTTTGTGATTGGTTTCTCTCTCTGCTTGGGCCAGTGAAAGAGGGCCAACCTCTTTCGCTGTTATAGAACTTCCCCTCGATCTGTAGTTTCAATAAATATTTTCCTCCCCCAAATTGTGCCAGGTTTGAAGATTCATCCTAGCGGTGTGTGGCTGACTGTGACACTCCCATTAGATGGGTTTGGTCAAGCACTTTGTGGCACTAACTGCACTTGGGAATAGGCAGTAATTTAGGAATTTCTGAATAAGATTTGGAGGTAAAAACATATCATAAAACCTCATAGTAATGACTCCACTAAAGATCAGAAGGTAAACTATCATGTGGGGATGGAAGTTGGAGAGGACGAATCAAGCCTGGCTCAAGTGGATCATTCACGCTATTGGAATGTAGTGAAATTATCACCTCATGTCTCATTAATATATACAGTTAATTCACACACACCTTTAATCTCAGCCCTTGAGAGGCAAAGGTAGGATAATTGCTGTGAGTTCAAAGCTAGCCTGGGACTACAGAGTGACCCAGCAAGAGGATTCACCTAAGGTAGAGAGGACAGGATGGACAAGGACTCTAAGTGGACTTCTCTTCACTCAGGATGGGGGAAGAGATGTCCTCATATTACAGAACCATGTCCAAAGCATCAATATGGTTTTATTTTTTTTCTGGATTTATTTATTCGTCGATGTGCCCCGATGCACCTGCTTTCTAGTAAGAAGAAGTGCTTTGTAGAAAGTGACACACAGCAAGCAGACATAGTCCAGGTCTCTAAAATCACTGGTTTCCATCTTCTCAGAAAGTATGTACCATGTGGAATGTTTGCCAGGATTTAAGCAGAAGACAAGTACACCACATGTGAATTGCCTATGCACAAAGCTTCATGGAAAACAAAAGGTCTCAGTAAAGCAAAGGTTATTTGGGTCTTTATGCAGATTTCCTGTTCTTCAGTCCCCTCCCAAGAATTATAAAAGCATGGAAAAATGGAAGGTTGAGATCAAAACCATTTCAGCAGAGAGAACTAGCTAAATAATTTAACTACCAGACAAAAGTTTCTAAATAAAATTTTACTTTGTTCCTAATAAATATGAAAAAATTCAGAATAAATTTAAACCATAAACCCTGTTATTAATAACTGTATGTGGGCCACTAGCAAACAATAGCTGGAAAACCCTTCCCGCTGCTGATCTTTTATAAATAAAGTTTTATTGGAACATGGCTGTGTCTGGGTGTTTTGTATTGTTTATCTCTCTGTTTTTACTATATCACCATTGAGGTGCATAGATGCAACAAGTACATTACAGTCTGCAAATCCAGAAGTATCAGGATTATAACGACAACAATTATAGCAAAAGTTTGTTGACTTTAGAGTAATAAATTAGGAACTCATAGTTAAATGGGTATCATTCTTAGGAATTAAAACATATTCAATTTATCCAATGAAGACCATGGTAAAAAATAAAGAACAGCAATGGATGGTAAAACATTTTTAAATGTCCCATGTCTGAAAGGCCCTGTGACTGACTTACTCTCAGGCTGACCATGCTGTCCTAAAGAAGAGCCAGAAAATAAGCTGTCTGCAGTTCATGTCATGAAGCATAACATTCACATCAGATGCTAACAAGCTTTTTATGAGTAGACATCAGACATCAATCCTGTGTGTTGATATTGACATAAAAATAAAATATTAACAAATGCACCTCCTCACTGTATGAGAGCAATTTTAGTGTCCCATAAATTAAGGTTAATCTGGAGAATATTAACAAATCCCCGTGTTATACTACCTCTTAAACTATCATTCATGGACTGATGGGATTGGCTGATTTAAGTGTCTTAAAAGATACATTAAGGTAAGAGGAAACCACATTCACAGCTGAGACCACCATGGGATCCCATTGTCAGGTGAGAAATGATTAAAGAATTTCTACCAGGAAAATTAGAGAAAGAACTAGAATGAAAGAAGGGATAGCCAGTATTCAGGGCAACCTACATCCTGTCTTCCCTGTCACAAGCTAACCTTAGAAAGAATAAAAATAGGGGAATGAAGGAGAAGATATATAATATATAATAAAACTAGAGTTTTTAAAGGCACGCAATAATACTGACCATCATTATCACTTAAAAAATCAGGGATGGGGAGGGAGGAATTGGGGAATTCGGGATAACAACTCATTGTTTGCTCACTAAATAATGTAACTCATTATAGACAATAAATATATATATATATATATATATATATTTTTTTAAAAAATCAGAATAAGTAGATACTTCCTATGGTGGTTTGAATGTCACATGGCCCATAACCTCCTGTGTTTGTGATTAAGATTCATGATTAGCTCCCAGCTAATGGAGCCTTTCATGAGGTGATGTTGGGTCACTGGAGGATGATCTTGGGATTTTATAATCTGGCTGACTTGGAGTGCCAGCTCACACAGATTACTTCTTTCCTGCTGATATGTGGCAAGAACCAATGTCTGCTCAACCTTACAGCGTGAGCTTCCCCTTGTGACTGTAAGCCAAGATAAACTCTTTCCTTCTGTCAGATGCTTCCTTCCAGTGGTGTTTGGTCCCAGCAACAAGGGAACTGCCACAATTCTTTAATAATACAAACAGTATTAGACTCGATGTTGAAACATTTGGGCATTATCTCTAAAGTTAGAAGGAAACCAATGGACAATTATTATAATACATTGTTCTGAACGGTCCAGCCAGGCAGTAAGACAAGACAAAACTGACCCCTATTTTACCTTGAGTAATAAATTACTTACTTCTCTGACTCATGAGGGACCCCATATCTTCTGACAGCATCCATGGGATTCTAGAAGGATAGTTCAGCCAGTCTGGAGTTGGACAAGAATGCCACCACTTGCTTGAATAAAATTATGCTCTTTAGATACAGTTTGTATATTTTGTACAAATTAAAGGAATATATATATGCATATATACTGAAAAGGAATACATCTAATATATATAGAACAATATATGTATTGAAAAGGAATATATATATATATATATATATATATATATAGTATTGAAAGGACTATATATATGAATGAGTTGGGAGGGGTCTGTAGCAGTGGCACACATGAGCATATGCAATATTCATTCTATGCCTTCATTTTTCATATTTTATTAAATAAATTTAATTGGAATATATGTCAGTCAATGTGTGTGAGACATCAATTGAAAAAGAGGAAAGGTTAATGAATTCCAAGGTTTGGAGGTTTCTGGCCATGGTCAGTAGGCCCATAACTGGAGGGCTGTGGTGGGGTATCAAGATGAGAGTGTACTGCACAGGAAACTCACTACCTCATGGTGGCCAGGAAGCCAAGCGAGAAGGAGAAACACACCTGCATCTCCAAAGTGCCATTGAGAATGCAACCCTAATATTCAGCAGGCCATACCTTCTGCAGTGCCCACCACCTCCAAGTAGGGCTAATTTGAGGGCCAAGCTGAAGCCCATGGGCCTTTGGGAAATATTGCAGAAAAAAATGTACCGTGGTAGGTACACTTTTCTTTCCAGTACAGAGTACTGTGCTTTTCTGTTCCCTCTCCTCTCAGGTGACCATCTCATTTCTGACATGGTTGTTTTCCTACCCTCTGAGATCACACCCCAAATCCACTGATTGGTTGCTTTGCTAATTAGCCTTACCAGTCACCCTCCTTATAGAGCTATCAGTCATTAGCCTGGAGAGATTCTGGATTTGTGGAAGTATAAGTAATAAGCAATTATTAATTCATCATGATAAGCTCTAGGAAACAGTCTTTCATAAAATTCATCAAAGCTGAACGGAAAGTAATTAATACACACTCATGTAAATATCATCTACTCTTCTCTCTGTTCTGTCTCCTCCCTTGCTCGCTTCTTCCCTCCCTCTCTCTCACCATTTCCCTTCCTTCCTTCCTCCCTCCCTCCCTCCCTCTCTCTCAATAGACTATAAAGATATAATAGACAGATCCATTTTTAAATAATATTTTATTTGTTTGCAAGCAGAGAGGAATAGAGAGAAGAGACAGAGATAGAATAATGGGCATGCCTGAGCCTCCAGCTGCTGGAAAGGAACTCCAGAGGCATCTGGCTTCATGTGGTTCCTGGGGAATTGAACTCAGGTCCTTAGGTTGTTGCAGGGGAGCACCTTAGCTGATGAGCCATCTCTCTAGCCCAACAGATCCATTCTTGTGTAACTTCACAAGACAGTGTTGTTGTTTCTAAGAAAGGACCCTGAAGTCTACAAGGGAATCCAGGGCTGCTCAGGCTGGGCTGGAGCCGGGGGAGGCAGGACTGGCTGGCCGGTGACAGGTGAGGTCCACTCAGTGAGAGAGCAGGCATTCTCCCATGTGGCAGCGTGCCCGTGGGCCTGAGAATCCCCGGGAGTGTTAGGCTCTGGAAGCATGGCTACAGCACTGGAGAAACGGTCCCCTGGGCAATACTATTCCCTGTACTTACAGCTCAATAATGGGCATTGCCTGGTGAAATGAGGTGGAAATATTCCCATTAATTGTAGGAACACCGTTGATTAAATAGAGGGAGAGGAGGAGGGAGGGGAAGAAATGGGCAAAGGAGATTGGCAGTGACCAGCGACCTGTGAATACCTGCTTTGCATGTAGACTTGAGCTTGGGCACATATCAAATGGTGGGGGCAGAGGAACTGCCACCTTCCAGGCACAGCTGGGGTGCGAACATGGATTCGTGTGACTTGCTTTGGGAGGGAGTTAGGGCCAAGGGTGGAGATGGGGAAACGTCTACCGGGTTTGCTGGGGTTTTAGACCCTTTTCCCAAACATCCTTTGTCCTCTGTGTCCCATTTAGCAAAGCTAACACACATCGTTGTGTGAGCAGCAGCCACATACCTTCTCTTTGCTCCTCATGAACTTGAATGCATCCATGCAGAATAGTGGCATTTCTGTCAGCCATTCTCTTGTAGGATTCCTCCTGGTGCACATTTTACTTTCCAGGCTCAGCCAGGCCGGTACACGTAGATCCACTCCATCCGGTTGATCCTCACCTCCCAGTCAAGGGACAGGTCATTTCTTTCTACAAACACTAGCAACCATTTTCTAAATACACAAAATTGGACATCATGGGCATTAAATATGGTAAAGAAATTATGATTTTCTCTTTATATTAAGAACGATATAGTCATCTGGATTGACTACAGTGGTTAAGTATGTCTTTTGTGATTTTTTGCAACAAACTAGATTTACCTCCTTGTTCTTATCTCCCTTGGACATTAATAGAAGGTCAATTACACTATAACAGTGTAATTGATGGAGGTTTGCAGTATTCAAACATTGTTCCCTTCCTAATGCAAATTTGTTTCTTTTGCAAGATTTAAAACCCCCCACTGAAGCAGCTTCCTTCCATTTTCCTCTGGGAAGAGACAACTCCTTCCAGTCCCCCCCAAAAAAAAAGATTTTGAAAAATGAGTAGACAAATGTTGGAAATTTTTGTGAGGTTTCCATTAACCAGGACAATTATACTTTGATTTTCAAAAAGTAGTTCACAACTAGGGGAGACTTGGACATCCACCCACTGAGAGCAGGTCTCAATGTTCCACAGACATTTCTGGTCATCACGTGTTGGGTTAACTTTTCCTAGGGAGACACTAACATGTTTCAGTATCTATCCACCCCAGGGCTGGAAAGATGGCTCAGCGATTAAGGCACTTGCCTCCAGTGCCTAAGGCCCTGGATTCAATTCCCCAGGACCCACATGGGCCAGACCCCATAAGGTGGTGGCTCTGGTGCGCTCTCTCTCTCTCTCTCTCTCTCTCTCTCTCTCTCTCTCTCTCTCTCTCTCTCTTTCTCTCTCTCTCTCTATCTCTGCTTGAAAATGAATATAAAAAGAAAATATTTAAAAAAAATCTATCCACCCATCTGGAACGGGCTAAATAACAACTGGACCAAATCCCAACTCAGGGAATCCATGAGTTTATTGGGGTTGCTCACAGAGCATGGGGGAGGGCATGCTCACAGAGCATGAGGGGCTGTTCACAGAGCATGGGGAGGGGTGGGGGAGGGGTTGCTCACAGAGCAGGGATTCCTCAAAAGCAGCTGCATCATGGAAAAGCCCACCCAGCCTAGGGGAGGATTCACTCCAACCAAATCCTTGAAGTTCATTGCTCAGCCTGAAGGTTGCTAAGCAGGTAGGAGAGTCTTTCCTAACAGCTCTTTACAGCATCTAGAACCTTGGGGGTGGGGCATGTGATTCTTGAAGAGCTTCCCAAGACCTGTGAGTTGTTTACTTCCTGAGTCTCAGGAGCCCCCCTCCTCCCTCCAGGGGGTAGTGTTTCAGTGCACAGCAACCTGCTTCATACAACATCATGACAAGGGTGAAGGATACCTGTGGCACCTGGTGCCTAGAGACACTACCAACCACCTCCCAATAGACAGGGGTGTTCACCCCTCCAAACTACCCCAACCAAGAATGCTTGATTACAAATATGAATGGTGCTAGGGAAGCAGGAACCAAAATCATATCCTTCAGCTATCTCTAGTCCAACAGAACCCTGGATGGAGGTCTCTCTTGGCACTGGGCTGGGCTTAGGAAGTACACTACATTTGAGGGAGGCAGATGGGGTATTCTTTCTGTCACCCTTGTACTCAAGCCCAGTTTCCTCTCACAGAGGACACCACTCCTCTTGTCCTTATACAATTCTCAGATTCTGCGGAAAGCTCTTCCCAGCTCCACATGCCTGCATCCATTACAGATGGACTGCAGTCTGTTTCATTCATCTGGGGACTCAGCATGGTTCACCTTCCAGAGTTTATTTCCCCCCTGATGCTCTCCTGCCTTTGAACTAACCTCCAGGAAGCAGCAACAGCTGGCTGACTGCACAGGTGAGCAGGAAGGACCCCCAGGCTGTTCTGGGAGAGTCAGGGTGCCCATAAGGCAGCTAGCCAGTCTGCTCAAACATGACCTACTTTGATTGAAGCCAACTCACAGAAGAGATGGCATGGAGCTGATTCCATTTACCATAACCCCAGATCCTGGTTCAGAAACACACCTGTTGATTTGAATTGAGAGCAGGACAGAGTGGTAAGCCAGGATGATTGACTGAGGCCAGCTCGTCATGTGAGCTTGAGCAGGTCATTCTGTTGTTGATGATGTATTGTTGACCACAATACATCATATATATATATATATATATATATATATATATATATATATATATATATAGAGAGAGAGAGAGAGAGAGAGAGAGAGAGAGAGAAAGAGAGAGAGACAGAAAGAGAGAGTGTGTGTGTTCATGTGTGTGTGAATGCAGGTACATCCATGCAAGGCACACCTACGGAAGTCAGAGGACACTCATGAATACAGGTCCTCGCTTTCCAACTTGTTTTGAGGTTGGGTCTCCCTTGTTCATGGCTGCATTCTCGAGGCTAAGCTTCTGGAATCTCTTGTCTCTTCTCTCCCATCATGCTGTTGGCACCCTGGGATTCCAGCTACCTGAGCTATGCATCCAGCTTTCATGGGTTCTGGGGATCCAAGCTCAGGTCATTAGGCCTGTACAGTTGCAGAGATCACTTTACCCAGACAGCTATCTCCCCAGCCTGTGTATTCCAAACCAGACAACTGCAGCAGGCATCCGGAGGCTTCTCCAAATGGAACGCAGGAGCTAACTTGTGATTCATTTCCCTGCCACACATCCTTGAAGGAAGATGATTGATCTCACTCTCTACTTATATTTAAAAAAATTAAATTTCAGTCTTTTAATTGCTTTGGAATTTTAAATGTCTCAGTGAAGCCCTTGGCTATGTAAGATGGTAGATCTCCAGTGGCAGAATCCCTTTGCCACCGCAAACTGTGAACACTGGCTTCTTTAGTGGTCCTTCCATTTTCTTCAAGTACAAGTTCCTCTCCCCCACAATCAGCCAATTAGGTCTGCTGAGGCAGAATGTCCAGTTCCAAGGCTGAATGTTGAATTAAGAGGCCAAATATGACTACAGTTAAGTGCCACACTCCCCAGCCTTGGTGACTTCAGTGATTAGAACACCATCCAAGCCAAATGGAGAACATTTTACAACCTTTGAAGTCTTATTAAGAAGAGCATTTCTCCTCCTATACTTGAACCTGAAATGACAGAAGGCTAAACTCCCCATAATAGGTGAGTGTAGGGCTCTAGGAAGACTAAGAGGGAAACCTATGAGGAAGTGGAAGAGCCAATCATTAGCTCAAAAATTAAGTTGGTGGCTTTTGTAACACCGAGTTCCACATACTTAAATGGTATCCTTCCTTCTTTTCTTTCTTCCTTCCTTTTATTTCTCCCTTCTCCCAGCACTGGGGATTGATCCTAGGGTCTTGTGGACTATGCTATTAGGCAAGCATTCTACCACTGACAGAGTATATCCCCCAAACTTTTACGTTTTCATTTTGTTTTTAATTTTAAGACAGAGTCTTGCTAAGTTTCTAAGTCTGACCTAGAAGGCACCCTGAAACCTGGGTAGGTTTAAGCCTTCTTCCCAGTTTACCTGGGATTACAGGATCATACCACCAAGCCCAGTTCTGTGATCTGTTTTCTAAATAAAAGTAGCAAGTAATACATGCAAGGCAATGATAACTGGAGCATGTGTGGTACTGCCTGGTGATGAGGTGAGGGACAGCATCTCTGAAAAGCTCTTTGAAGACAATAATATCCAGTGTTCCTATTCTCTCTCAATGTTAGACAGGCTTCCCAGTTCCCTTGTCTCTGGTAAGATTATGTCAGACAGAGACCAGACAACAAATCCTCAAACCTTGAGAAATGCAGAAATAAGAATTGTAAGGCAAGGAAGGATCGGATGAGAAGGGGACCTTAGGAGATGAAGTCTGAGGAATGAGCAGAGTCCAATTATCAAAGTCCTCTTAGACTATGGAGGTGGTTGAGTTTCCTGCTGAGAGACTAGGGATTCTTCTTAAGCCTGGTCTGTTGCTTGGCTCTGACCTTGACTTTCTTTCGATGATTTTCTGACTCTAGTTGCTGTGTGTTGTAGAGCTAAGGCAGTTGAAAAGGCCAGGCTGGGGACACACAGACCAGCAGTCTGCAGGGGACGCAGAGGCTTGCCTCAGCAAGGGAGACAGCAGGAACCAGGCAGAGACATGGGCAGTGGCAGGAAGGACAGTTTAGAGAAGTGATGGCACCCAATATTTAGTGGAGTCAAGTGGGATTACAAGATTTTTTTTCCTTTTGCAGAGCTGAGGTTTAGACCCAGGACCTCAAACATGCTTGATGCTTGGCAAGAATTCCACTACTGATCAGCATCCTCAGTCTGATTTTCACTTTTTAAAAAATTTATTTTCAGAGAGAGAGAGAGAGGGAATGAATGAATGAATGAATATGGGTGCACCAAGGGCCTCTAGCCACTACAAAAGAACTCCAGATGCATGCACCACTTTGTGCATCTGGCTTTATGTGAGTGCTAGGGAATTGAACCCAGGTCGTTAGGCTTTGCAGGCAAGTGCCTTAACTGCTGAGCCATGTCTCGAGTCCCGATTTTTGTTTTCTGAGACAGGGTTTCACTAAGTTGCCTAGGCCTGGAGCTCTCTCTTGCCATGCTCTTGCCTCAGTCTTTCCAGTAGATGGGGAAGACAGGACCAGAACACCGGGTCCAGCACCTTGGGTTCTTGCTGTAACAACTCAACTAATATTAACTGAGAAGTAGAAATACTACAGAGCAAACAAGTTTGGTCCAGTTTGGACTTGCTCATCCTGAGAAAGATGCCTAGAGTGTCTTCATGGATCAGCTGTCAACGTCTGGGGCTCACAAGAGAGCACCATCGAAGTTGTCAGAAGAGACAGGAAACTTGAGAGGCCCAGAATAGAGTTTCTAAAGTGGGAACAAATTAGGAAATGCTTTAAAACATTTAGAGACACCAAGGTGCTTTCATCAGCAACTTCCACCAGACAATGGGGCTGTCTGTTGTCAGAGAGAGAGGGGACATCCTGATGTCACCTCAAGCTGGTTTCCTCAAGAATGGCACCCCTCAGTAACAACATACTAGGGCCAGGAGAACCTGGCTGAATACTAGGATATCCATGGTCCCCTGTCACAAGGACTGATCCAGATGACCCATGGAGGAGGATATCCAATTGGTTGGGGATGGGGAAGGGGGTGCATCAGAGAATTGGGGATAACAACTCATTGTTTGCCCACTCAATAATGTAACATTATGGACAATAAAAAATAAATAAAATTATTTTTAAAAAAGAATGAGCTCAAGCCACACTCTGTCTTGACAAGCACAGAACTCCAGCAATGCCATTGCTTTCACAAAGACTCCATGTGTTTAACATTGCTGTGAATGGAGCTCTAAAATTTTACCACCTTCCATAAACATTGATTGTTTTCCTGGGTTTCCCACTCTAAGAGAGAGTAGCGGCTCTCTTGCTCTCAGATTCCTTGAAGCATGGAAATGTCAGAAGAGAAAGCCTATTAACCATGGCAGCCTTAGCCTGAAGGTTCCGAGGGGAAATGGGCTTAAGTAGAAAGAAACGAGCCATTGTTCCCTAGAACTATTTTTCACCACTGGGCCGCTGGAATCTCACCATTCTCATAGCTTTTTCCTATTCAGCCTCAACAAGCTTTGCAGACTGCATGGTTAATACAACTTCCAGCAACATCTTTTCACTACTTTTATCACACAGCTCAAACCTTATTACATGTTCATTGTATTACAGCTGGGATTTAGATTTTTTATAACCATTTTCTCAAATGTCGGGGCATTTTATAAATGTAGGACTTTTATTGCAAATCAATAAATTTTATCCACCTATTTCTCACCAAGGGACATGCATTCCTGAATAAACTATGCTATTACTTGGAACTTTTTAATCCGCAGGAAATTTTAAATTAAAAGGAAATTCTGAAGCAGGAGGCGTGAATGAGAAGGCAGGAAAAGGATGTAGAATACAGGAATAAGATAGAAAGAGTCAATAGTACACAGTGTTCCTATTCTCTAGGCATCTGCAGTCTTCCTGTTGTTTACATCAAAGATTTGGGGGATGATTGATTTAGTGGTAATGAGGCTTGCTGTTTTTTCCCTCTAGAGACATATTTGGTTATGCAAACAGGGAAGTGGTAAGGCCAGCCTTTAGTAAAAGCTGGGGGTGATGCTGTCCCTCTTGCTATGAGCAGGACACCTCCTGGGACAGACAGTTATCCAGCCACAATGCCTACAGTGTTGGGAGAAAGAGGAGTGGTTCATGGCCCAGGCCTTTGTTAATCTGGGCATGCTAAGCCTTGCCCTCACTAAATTGACTTAGGGGCTCAGGAGATGGCTCAGTAGGTAAGGAGCTTGTTGCACAGGCATAAAGACCTGAGTTTGGATCCTCAAAACCCAGGTAAAATTCAGGTGTGGAAGCAAGCATCCATCATCCTAAACACAAGCAACCTTTATCTCTAGCTGGGGAGGAGGATATAGGTAGATCTCTGGGGCTTCCTGTTGTAGCTAAATAGGTAAGCTCCAGGTACAGTGAGATAACCAGTCTTAAAATATATGGTAGAGAACACCTGAGCAAGATACCTGACCTTGACCTCTAATCTACACACACACACACACACACACACACACACACACACATACACACACACACTAATACACATATGAACATGCATACCACACACTCAGACACATGCTAATAATAATTAAAAAGGTCTTTAAGTTTTTACTTTCATGCCTTCACAAAATAAATCACTATAGCACTTTTGACTAAATTTCGAATAGACTAATAATCTAATCTCGCCTAACCCTTGAGGAAGACAAATAACCTAGTAATATTGATTTATCAAAATGTCAGCAAATGGTTAGAAGTTGCTCTGAAAACAGATTAGGGAATTTAGCCCTCATCATTTAGAGAGACATCACAAGCTATCTCACCAGGGGGAACTTTTCAATGAGGAATGTATAGAATAATGTTTTTATTTTTTTTAATAAACATGTGGTTAGCTGATGGGCCAGGAGTGATTTTGTGAGACTGATCAGTGGAATTTAAAATGGTTAATTTATATACTGACTGAACACTGCAGATACCCCAGTTTTATTTATTTAGGCCAAACACCTGCATATCATTCTAAGACAATTAGCTACCGTTTATGCACTGCAGATGTATAAATATTGTATTTTATAGTTCTCTTATTAATGCATCATAATTCAGGTTTTCTGTAATTCTGCTATTTGACAAGCCTTAAATTGTTTTTTTAATTTGCAAAGTAGAAATACTTTGGTTAGAGATGAAATTAGAAGATTAAAGCCTTCAAACTTGTTTGAATACAAGATATGAAGGAGTAAGGTAACCAGAGGCATATACATATGAATACAGTGTTAAACAATGTGTAGGCAGAAAAATCTGAGATATTCATAGTATTTTAAAGAGTTCCTCAATATATATGTGCATTATAAGCAAAAATTTGCTAGTCACTAGAATTTCATAAATGCTGATGCTTTTGAGGAACAATTACCTCTCCAGTCCCTTAACTACATTACATATTTTAGTTTCCTACCCACCTTAGGAGACCAAAATACTTCTACCTCCATCTCAAAGATAAGGAAGATACCCTGCTCAAAGAGGTTAAGAATTGTCTTTAACTGGTGCAGTCTGTCATGGAGCAGAATCATGGTTCTGGATGATGCAAGTCTGTGCTCATCACCTCTCCTCCTTTCTGTGGAAATGTCTTTACAACTATTAGGCAAATATGGAATGTACTGCTGAGCACGGGACACTCTTTCTGTTGCTATGACCTTTCTCAAGGTATTCAGCATAAAACTCTTGTACATAGTTTTAACTTTATACAGACTGAGGACCATGATGATAAATCTCTCCGTGCATTTATGTGTGTTTATCAATTATTCATGCAGCCTTAGAGATGGTTAATGAGATCTTCAATTCATACCAGCACATTCACTAACTTAACCATCCATCATGAGACATCACACAGACCAGTCTACCTTGGTCTCCAACTCTAACTTTCTACTTCACTTAAATACCATTTATAGACACAATACCATAGCTAATCCCCCCAAAAGTAATTGTTTTCTGCAGAGCTGTGTAATTTAATTGAGCTAGGATGTGTCTCCTTTACAGACTAATTAGGTCTTCAACCATTCTTCTGTGTGATAGGAATATTAGTACTCCAAATTGCAAGAATCTATCAGCTATGATGCTTGGGAGGCAAAGGGAGGCATGGATAGTTCTCACGTACTGGAGCTCAGTGATGGCAGGAAAACTATAGGTGTCTTTTCCATGGTGGATTCCCTCTTAGCAAGTATTGCCACCATGGTTTCACCTGTAAGTTTTAAGTGAACTGATGATAAAATAAAACTCTCTTTCCTTTATACTGGGGACCCATTTCATCTTCCCATAACTACAGATGCTGAGACTTAGAACTGTCTCCTTTTTGGCTAACAAGCCTCATAAGTGCTACCTGATTAGACAGGGACTAAGCCATTTATTAACGATGGTGACAGGCTGCATCTTCTAAAGGCTCCCCCTTTGCCATACTTCCACTGAGGATCTTGATACAACATGCTGTAACTGCCCATCCATGGAGAAGCAGTCTGTGCTCCCAACCCAACCCTTGGATCTGTACACAGTGCAATGACACTTTAAATGACTGAAGGGCAGTATGTGCCCGGTCCTCTTGGGATTCTTGCCCTCAAAATGCAGCCACTGCATGACATGGGAGAGTCAATAGGCATCTACAAAGTACAAGGACAGATATTGTGGCTAACAGTTCCTGCAAAGTCCCAGCCATGGTCAGCACATGGGTCCCCTATAAGAAGGTCCTACCCAGCCTTCCAGAGGACCCAGGGGCACCAAGAGTTACACAGATAAGAGTCGCTTCTTGGTCCCCACTCACTAAGATTTGGATTGGTGTTTTCTATAACAATGGCTAATGTAAGCAGTCATACTAATATACATTTTATCGTTCATAGTGTGTTCAAGAAATTGTCCACCCAACTCTAGTAAGGGTTAGAACTCTTCTAGCTACTGAATATTTACTTTGAGAAAGATAGCTGTCCCTTGTGGAGATTGTATTTTGGTGGGAACAGACAAAAAGCAAATCTCAAACCTGGCAAGGTGGGAGAGAAGGAAGGAGTGAGTGACAGGAGGACAGAGAAAGAAAATAAAACATATATATCAACCACAAATCCTATAAAGAAAAATAAAAAGCCTCAGAAAGTGAGGATGCTGGAAGCGAAACAAAGGTCATTTGGAGCAGAAATTTCAATGAAATCAGGGAGCCAGACAACTGGGTGTCCGTTCAGGCAGAAAGGAAACCATCGTGATTGTCCTGAGGTAGGCATGCATCTCCTTCACTCAGTGAAAGCAAGGAGGCCAAGGTGAGTGGAGCACAGGGGACAGAAGAGAGACAGGCGGGATCCTGGGTCAGAAGAGATGCTGGAGGTCCACTCACACAGGGCCTTGAGGAGCCTGCCATGCACCCTGGAGGCTCTGAGTGAAGAGGTGCCTTGGGATCTGGTTACATTTACAGGATGAGGGATGAGGAGCAAAGAGAAATTGAGGATGTCACTTCTGAGAGTGGAGGGGAGAGTACATGCCTTTTGGAAGGCTAGCAGTGAAGGGGGACAGGGGAATTGCTCAGGTTATAGGACCACTGGGAAAGGAGATAAAGCATTCATTTACATACCTGCGCACTCACTCTCAGCATTTATCAGCAGGGACACTCTTGCTACTAATACTACAAATATTTAGTTGTCGGTGAAGGGGAAGAAATGGACACCCACAGAAAACCTGTGAGTCTCCAAATCACTGTCCACACACATTTCTTTCTGTGAATTCCCACTAACTCAATTTAAGGTTCAAAACCAGGCTTCTCCACTTCCTGTTCATGTCTGTTATATGTTACAATATAATAGATCATTTTTCTGATTGAAAATTAATGTTCGGTGCACTCTCAATGATATTAAGGAAGATAATGTACAAACAATAAAATGAAATAATTCCCAATCCTGTTATTCTGAGATGTCACTAATGGCATTCTGCTAGATCCTAAACTATTGATTCACTCTTCCTACGTGTTGCAAAATATACTACCTAGACTATCTTATAGTCCCATCTTCATTCAACGATGTTTCATAATTAGTTTCCCATGAGTTTATAATTTGTTTTTAATATGGTTATGAAGGTTTGCTTGCTCCCAGTATATATCTAGAGCTGAGAAAATGGCTCAGTGGTTAAAGGCACTTGTTTGCAAAGCCTGCTGACCCAGGTTTAATTCCCAGTACTCACATAAAGCTAGATGCACAAAGTGAAGTTCATTTGTGGTGCCAGGAGGCCATGGTATGCCCATACTTTATTCTCTCTCTTTCTCTTTTTCTCTCTCTATTTCTCTCTTTTATACACAACAAAGAAAGAAAGAAAGAAAGAAAGAAAGAAAGAAAGAAAG
>PVHP010001197.1:0-83477 GCA_004024765.1 Zapus hudsonius | reverse complement strand
ACCATGGGACTTGGGGGAGTGCAGAGGGGGACAAAGCTGCTCCCCTCAGGTCAGCAGGAAAGGAGACATTAGGCCTGGGACAGAACATCAAAGTTGGGGGACACAGGTCCCTAGTGACTGGCTTCCTCCAGCTAGGCTCCACACCCCAAAGTTTCCCAAACTTGCACCAGTACCATCAACTGAGGGACAAGCCAGCCACACATGAATCTTTGGGGAATTTTCCAGATCCACCTATAAAACTATCACTCATTTAACCAATCCCTCATTGTTGGACCTTTAATTTTTTTAAATCTTTACTCTCGATAATCTATGATGAATATGTTAACATGTAAAACGTGCTCATAAAAGCCATTTTATCTTTGAAGATAAATTCCTAGAAATGAGATTTCTAAATGTAGGCATATGTGAAGTCTCTTTTAGACAGACATCATTGGGTCACTGTCTTCGTGGATTGCACCACTTTATCCTCACCATCAAGACTGTGAAGGCGCCCACATCCATGGAATCTCAGTACTGCCCAACAGGACGTTCATCTTAACCAGAGAGGGAAGAAGAGTGGATTATCATAGCATCAGGCACAAGTGGCAAATCAGAAAATCATCCATACATTTTAAAAATTTGACAAGAAGGAATTAATGGGCTGAAGAGGTGACTTAGTGGTTTTGTGCTTGCCTGTAAATCTTAAGGACCCAGGTTTGATTCCCCAGTGCCCATGTAAAGCCAGATGCACAAAGTGGCTCATACATCTGGAGTTCTTTTGAAGTGGCTGGAGGCCCTGGCTTGCCCATTCTCATTCTCTCTCTCTCTCTCTCTCTCTCTCTCTCTCTCTCTCTCTCTCTCTCCTTGCAAATAAATAAAAATAAAATATTAACTAAAACAAACGGGGTGTAGTGGCAAACACCTTTAATTCCAGCACTTGGGAGGCAGAGGTAGGAGGATTGCTGTGAGTTTGAGGCCAGTCTGAGACTACATAGTGAATTCCAAGTTAGCCTGGGCTAGAGTGAGACCTTACCTCAAAAAAGAAGAAATTAATTATTTTAATTATAGAATACTTGTAATTTTGATATACTTTAGCCAATTTTGCTCTTTAGTATTTTACAGACAGGTCTCCCAAGATCTAACCAGATGTTTTTCAAAGTACCTAGTGGATAGGAGGCTAAGGCCCCAGAGACAGGCTTAGGTGGCTCATGGTGGTATCTTAGGGGCTGAGAAGATGGTTCAGTGGGAAAAGTACTTCCCATAGAGGCACAAGGACCTCAGTTCAGATCCCCAGAAATTCTAGGTATGGTAACATATACACTAATCCCAGGGTTAGGGAAACAGAGACAGGAGAATCCTTAGGGCTTGCTGGCTAGTTTTCTAGCTGAACTTGTGAGCTCTCAATTGTTGAGACCATGTCTCAACAAACAAGATAGAGAACCACTGAGGAAGACACCTTATGTCCACCTCTTACCTCCACACACATGTGAACATGTGTGTGAGCACCTGAACACACAAATCTACCAACATGCATACATACATGCACAGCACATTTACATAAACACATCAAAATAATGAAAAAAAATTAAGTCAAGTGAAGATAAATTTGGCCCCTTTCTGAATTGTCATTTAATTTCACGGAGGTGCTATTTGAGCTATTTTCTAAGATCAAGGAATTTATCCTTTCATCAAAAAGGAAGGCTTATTAATAATTATTATTTTAATAATAATGTTAGTGGCTAGGCGAGGTGGCACATACCTTGAACCCCAGAACTTGGCAGGCAGAGGTAGAAGGATCTCACTGTGAGTTTGAGACCATCCTGGGACTCCAGAGTGAGTTCCAAGTCGGTCTGAGCTAGAGTGAGACCCTACACTCAGGAAAAAATAACAATAATGGTAGTTATAAGTTATACTACACTTCATGATACTTCAGACATTGATCCAAGTAGAAATTTAATCCAATATCCTTTTGTAATGTAGTATAACTGTTGAATTTTTTATTATTTTATTATCCATAATTAGATACACTTAATAAGTTGATATCTCCCCTCCCCCTATTTCCCTCTTCCCGGTCCCTGATCAGTTGGATATCCTCCTCCGTGGGTAGTCTGGATCAGTCCATGGGGTAGGGGGTTGTGAACAACCTAGGAGTTAACCCGATTCCGCTCCCCTTTGCATGTTGTTACTGAGGTGGGCAATGTCTCTGGATATTCTTCCCCACCATGACTCTTACAATCTTTCCGCCCCCTCTTCCGCTCAGTTCCCTGAGTCATGGTGGGTGAGTATTAAGGCTGCTTTGTTGTTGAGACCTTAGGAGCCTCTGTACTTCTGCTTGAGGTTGTGTTTAAAATCGTTGGTGTCTGTTTCACTGGCTCATCCTGGGTTGATGGATTGTAAAGTTTTGAGTTATCACATTCTCCCTATCATTCTGTTTAGATTATCCTAATCATTCTGTTTAGATTTTAAATATGTATTTAAGCTCAAAATAAGTTCATGAATAAAAAAGACATCAATTAAATTATAGCACATGGTTATTTCTGAGATCATGAAAGTGTTTTGTGCACTGTTGGTTAGAGCGAGGCACATCTCAAATTTGAATATCATGGATCCATCCAAAGATCGACTGTAGTGTAAATCCTAGTCCTCCAGGTGAGTGAGGGATGAGAGTCCTCCCTTCTCACCAGCTCCTGGGTGACTCTCCGATGCTGGTCCATTGACCAAGTCCTGGGAGAGCCTAAGTGCCACCAGGTTCTTGTCCAGAGCCGTTCCCAGGTGAAGAGAAGCAAGAAATATAAAGCTGGAATACAGTTATTTGTGCTCCAGGGTGAGGTCCATTGCTTGCAGAGTGTGCTAACTCATTTTTTAATTGTGATGATGCAATCTCTCCACCCATAACACTTCTGAGGGAACTCCTGGAGCGCCTATGTCTTCCCACTGGTTTTGAATCAGAAAAAACTTCAAAATCACTTTGTCTTTGTTGTGTTCATGTGTGTGTGTGGGGGGGGATGAGTTGTAAGGTCTGAGCCCTCATGCAGCAGGTGGGGGAGGGGCTTGCCTTCCATGGCCAGAGTAAAATGTTAGGTGTCCCCACATTTCTTACTGATGCCAACTTTTGCTGTTTTTTTGAGAACCTGGATGATTCCCTGGTCTCTCCTCCCTTTTGCAAGTTACAGGTGTGCTTTGCCAGGCCCAGTCGTTTATGTGAGATCTGGAGGTTAGAACTCAGTTTCACAGGCCCTCAGACCCTCACACCTGAGCAGGCAGCGTGATGACCCATCTCTCTATCCCCAAGCCCCTTTTAAAAGTTAGCTCCAAACACAATTCCTCTGCACAATACAACAGATAGATAGTAGCTCCAAGCCAAGGTTTCCCTTCTATTGCAAAAGAGAGGCTTCCACCAGCCGGAGCCTGTGACATCTGATATGAACTTGGCCAATGAAATCAGACACACTCCCTTTTAAGGTGTGAGTGAGTACAGCCTTTTTCTTAGTTGATTTTTAATCTCCATTCCCAACTCCCTTTATTGGATCAAATGCCTTCAGACTGTAATAAAGACTCTCACTTCTCTGCTGGACCGTCACCTCGTCAGCTCTGAACTTGTCAGCTAAAACAAGGTGACAGAGGGTGACATTATAGCTCTCGCTACAGTAAAAGTCAAGTAGCAATTCATGCTGCCCAGCTGCCTCGGCTCCTTTATAAAATATTCATTCACGTTATGTCATTCTTTATTCGACTGCCAAAAAAAAAAAAAATGAGACAGAAGAGGAGCCTTCAGGTCACGGTACCGCAATGGCAGCCTTGCACGGGCACGCATCAGCGCTGCGGCCATTAATTTGGAGTGTGGATGGGACAAAGGCCCTTACCTTCCATCAGTCGTTTTCAAAACGACTTGGAAAATGTCTCCTAGCAGTGCCAGCAGACATTCTCGGTTTGTCTTCACCCGCAGCTGTGAGAACAAGATCATACACAATGTGAAGAAATAGTCATTGTCGTGAAATGCACACGAAATGTGTCATCATCACCGCTCCAAGTGTGTATGTTCACACCGTGGCTGATCTCCTGACCTCTTTCCACCTTACAGCCCTGAAGCATCAGACGCTTAAGCACATCCCTTTTCCTGCTCCTGGTTTCTTGGGATTCTAAGACTTTCACTCGGCTCCATACTTCACAGAAGTGGGATCATACCTTAATTCACTCAGCCAGACATGCTCAATGTGCCTTCATGGTTTTCCATGGTGAAAATTCATATCCTTTTAAATCTTGGATACTATTCAATTGTATGTAGCTTATGTCACACTTGGTTTGCCCATCCATTGATCATTAAACATGTGGGTTTCCTCCACCCTTGACTATTGCAGATGACACTACTACAAACACACGTGCCAATGTCCCTTTGAGACCCTGATTCTGGTTCTTTTTGGTTCACGCTCAGCAGGATGGCTGAATGATACAACAGTTGTCACAATTTTTTTGTGAACTCGCGTATTGTCTTCTATGGTTGCTATACCATTTGACATCCCAGTAAGAGGGACATCTAATTTTTCTGAATCTTTACCAGTATTTATCTTATAACAACCATCCTGATGAGTTTGACAGGTATCCACAATGTAGAAAAAGGAGTCCTTTGAAGAGAAAGAAAACTGAACAGACATTGTGAGGCACTGATCTGTGTCAAGGACTTTTGAAGGACATCTCAGGCAAAGATGGCAAGCACTGCCCTCAGAGCCCTCAAAGTCTGATGTAGAGATGTCACAAAAATACAGTCGCTTAGGTATGTGTGGCTGGAAATTTATGGCCACACGTTATGACCCAGCCATGACTCCCACAGATACTAACAGCACCCAGAGGGACTTGAGATCAGTTACAATGCATTTCCACAGAAACACAACTAGTCAAACCACCATAAAAGTGGAGAAAGGGAAACGGAACTTCAGAAAATCAAGTCTGCTGTTACTAGTTTGGAAAAATTTGCACATTATTATCACTTCAACAACAAAACCCTCTCTTGTTCTTACTTCAAGCTATATATGGTGTAACCCCATCTTTTTCACTTGTCCCAGCATAGAAATATAAATGAAAGTAATTTGGAGTTAAAACTACATAAGTAAGCTATTGATGGAATAATGCTGCACTCACTTGTGAATGAAGTCGCATGCGTGCACGCAAGCACACACACACACACACACACACACACACACACACACACACACACACCGACACCTATACTTGTAATCAAATTGATTGGATTAGAAGAAAAGTCATATATCACCATAAATAAGACTTGAGACAACTGGACCATATTAACCAGAGTCTGGGCTTGTTTCTGCTTCAGTCTGTTAGACAAAAGTATATCCAGATGTGAGTACCTCCATTCTCTGTGTCTCTTCTCCCTCCTTGGAAGAGTGGTCTAGCCTGGGCACATGCCTCTTGTTCATGACAGATTCACAAGAGGCAAACAGAGGCCTGCACTGGTCAGCTGGCTCTTTCCCCAAGGTTGTTGGCCAAAGTGAATCCAACTTCAAGCACAAGGTGAGGGAAACAGAGTGCCGAGCCTTCCTGTGCTCTGTGCTATAGAAACCAAAGGATGAGTTTTTTTTTAATATTTTATTTATTTTTTTGAGAGAGAGAGAGAGAGAGAGAGGAGAGAGAGAATGGATGCACCAGGGCCTCCAGCCACTGCAAATGAACTCCAGACACATGCGCCCTCTTGTGCATCTGGCTTTATATGGGCACTGGGGAATTGATCTCTGGTCCTTCTGCATTGCAGGCAAAGGCCTTAACCGCTAAGCCATCTCTTCAGCCCAAGGATGAGTTTTGAATTTCAGAATTCTGGACCAGGAGGGATTCAGGTGGCCAATGTCCCCAGCTGTGCATCCCCTCTGCTGCTTACAGCATCCTTTATGATCACCATAAAACAGAAGCTGCACTCTAAGTCGTTCCTGACTCCAGCAGAGTTGGAAAACCTTAACCTGTATGCAGAGTGGCTCATGCAGCCCCTCATCTTCCCTTGTGCACAATTCCCGGAAAGCAGCAGCTGCCTGCTCTCTTCAGTCCAGCCTTCGCTGTCAGTAGCTCCAGATATGAAGATCAGAAGCCTTGGGTCACTGTGACAACAGAGGAAACTTCAACACAGCCAACCCGATTACCCTGATGTATACAGAAGTTAGTGTAACTCATTTCGTATACAGCATGGGCCCCCTTGGGACAACATAGATAAATAGATACACACAGAGAATGTGCTGGTTTTGCAGAAGAATTTAAATTAATAGGCGTGACCTTCCCATGACTTGCCCTGAATTCTCATCAATTTGCTTTGTTTGAAAACAATGCCCTCCCTCTGTGAGTCTCTAACATGAAAATCCACAAAGTTGGCATGATTTCAGATTTCTAGGAGTCTATTAAAAATGAAATAAAACCCAGGCTAACTTGCCATGGCGCCTTAGTGTTTTGATGGCGTTTGAACATCATTCATAAATTTTGCTTTGGAATGCAAGACCACTTTTACTACAAAAGGGGATTCTTTGGTTGTGTTCTTAAGTGCTAAGCCAGGCCCTGAGAAAGTGCTCAGGCTGCAGACCTGGCAGTGCCCACAGCATTGCTTCTGGGGAAATGAGGTTTCTGATGCCTCATGAAGCCCACGCAGCAAAACTAATATTCCTGCTTTTGTTTCTTTCTGTTTTCTTATCTGCGCATGGCATCGGAGGCCTGGCAGTGAGGATTTGACAGGAGGGGGGATATGTAAAACCCAGACAAAATAGCTCTGTCCTTTCTGGAATGTCAGTTCATTTGTGAGAATCTGTCAGCCACTGCCATCAGCCCTCAAGCATTGGGTTCACAGTTTTGTTCACACTTCCTAAAATAAAGCTAATATCCTTGGCACACGGCGTATTAAATCCTGTAAATGGCGTCTGGTTGAACAGTGATATCTACCGAAGCTCTCTTCGCGTTAGCTGCCTGCAGAAACCCTGTCTGTTTTCTTTATCCTTCTATCCACATTGTGACTATTGTGGTTCTTCCAAAAATAATGATACACTTTGAATAAATAATTGATGGCTGGTTGTGTGCCAGCATTTCTACTGTGAGCCTGTCTCACCCATTCAGAAAGCTCCTTCATCATGTGACACATCACTGGCTGTGTAGATCATGTTTCCACATTCCCAGTTCAACAGTCTCCTTAGCTGTGATGTCTGGTGATACTGTGTGGCCCTTGTGTAGGACTGGCCTTGCTTTATATTCCTTCCACTTCTGCTCCCTTTCTATTGCCTGTGCTGACTGGAGAAAAATGAACCATCATCTCTCATCCGTGGCTTCTTCAGCTTCTAAAGAGTCGCCATGTTTCTCTGCTCACCCATGAATGGCTCCATTCCCCTTAACCCTCTTTATAGTGTTAGGCGAGGAAAGAGGTTTGAGAGATAGGGAATGGTTCTCAAATCATTCCTGTGAAATTTTCTATAAACAGCTCACAATCCTGATACTATCTGGGTTATACTCTGATGATAACCCTCAAAACTCCTAAAGTAGGAGCACCCCAGTACCGTGACTTATCACAGCTCTCAGGAGAGGCCAAGCCACGGCCCACAGGCCGTAGGGGACCAGGGTCACTATGAAAGTAATCCAACACAAAATCATAAACTTTATTATGTCACATAATAAAGGCAAGTATATTCTCACAGTGCAATGTAAGCATATATGATTTTAGCTTTCCGGTACTGTGCAGCCCCCAAGGTGTGATCATCCAAGTGCTGGCGGTCAAATTGACAGCCTGAGACCTTAGTTACCTGTGGTCATGGTAACTTGTGAATGAACAGTGATTACCAATGCTGTTCTAACCTCCCATTGCAAAGATAGGCATTTAATGTTGCTTAGAATACAGCCAACTATACTGATTTGATTATTAAGTATTAAGGGAATTTCATTGTATTGGCCACGTCTCACACATCACCGCCAACTCCTTACGATCTGCCCCTCACTTAACGCCACAGCAGCAGCTGAGGTGTGAGAGGGCCCACATTTTGCTTTCTTCTATTTTTCTGTCATGTAATTTTTATAATAAAAGGAAATATAATCCCTTAGCTATTATTATTTTCCATCCCAATATGGCTTCCATAACATCTCAAAAGAAAACAGAGCTCCTGTCGTAGTCAGCCCACCCATCGGTGAGATGAATCTCCAAGCCAGGCACAGTTTCTGGGAGGAAAGAATTTATTTTTAGCTATAGATACAGGGAAAGTTCCAGAATGCAAAAGAGGCTGCTCTCCTTTCAGAAGTCCAAGCAGAGACAGAAAGCCATCACCAACACCATACACACAGAACAGCAAACAGGCAGGAGGGCCAAGGTGAGAATTTCTTCCCCTTTATATAGGCTTAAGGTGGGGTGCTGCAACCCTTCCCAGACTTAGTGGCTTCCTGAGTCTCTGGACTTTCCTTCCTGTACTGCCTACACAGGAAAGGATGTTTACTTCCAGCTTCTTTGAGCTTCTTTATATCCTGCACCTTGCTGAGAGGCTGCCTTCCTGTAAACATCCTCAGAGACCCACCCAAGATAATTAAAAAAGATCAAGTTGACAACAAAACCTAACCATCACAGCTCCCAAAAAGAAAAAAAAATATATGTATGAAGGAAGATTGTTCAATGAAAAAAAAGTTGACAAAGAACTCCTTTTTAATCAAGGCAAATAGTAAGGTATTTTGCTTTAATTCATAGCTTAATTTGTCCAAGTTTTCCAAACCTATAACTTGAAAAGGCAGCATATTAAAAACATGCAGCATTATCAGTGCATATCAAAGATTATGTCAAAATGATATATCCTGTAAGTGAAAAATCTCCATCTTCTCAACCAAAAAATTTAAGCGACAACTCAGAAGGATTCTCTTGCCAAAGTTAATTATGTGGTAGCATATTTAACAGCAAACCATCAAACCCATTTGCTGATGGCAAGTTTATGAAGCGATGGGCAGAGAATGTGGAAGATAAAATATGCCCGGAATGAAAAGAGCGATAGTCCTAAAATCAGTTTGTCTCATGAGACTATGGCCAGGCAAATTGAAGAAGGTTGAAAATCTATTGAAAGAGGTTTTGAGAGTAGAGATATATTTTTGGCATACATAATGTCACTGGAAAAAAATGGCTTCTTTACTGACACTAAAGACACAACTGAGTTAAGAGTTTGATATGAAGCAGTAAAAATTTATGTTTTGCTAACATTGTTGCCCACTTTCAGCATAGCTGGTATTGTTACTGATGGTGCCCTGCGATGGTGGGTAAGAGAAGAACTTATAAAATTCATAGATGAGGCAAGTGCCACCCCAAACTTACCTCTAATGAAGTAGTATTGCTTCATATATGAAGAAAAATTATGTGTGGAGTATTATCACTTTAATAAGAGTCAAAGGATTAATTAAACAATCACTAAATCTAGGAGTTTCTTATAATTGATGCTGATGATGAAGACATCATTGACTTTGGGGAAGGAAGTTGATGAAGTCAAAGCCAAATGATGAAAGTATTGTTTGAATTGTGACATTTTCTCAAGTCATTTTTGGTATCAGATACAAAATGTAGACCAGAACTTGGTGATGGAAACTGCCTTATAGATTTAGCATTTGGAGTAGATTTAACTGTTAAATGAGTTAAAATGGATCTTCAGGATGGAAATTAACTTATCAAGTTTCAAATCATAACAGCATTCCAAATGGAACTGAAACCATGCCAAACTCCAATGAAGGCACTTAGATGTGTTGGGTAAACACAGTTCTGTGAACAGAGAAACACATGGAGTCTTGATTTTCAATTTGATATTAGAAATTAAGAATAGATTTCAAGTCTTCTGGGGAAATAATCAATATTTCGGCATATTTGTTACTTAAGTTTTAGTCAATGTAAATATGTCACTGGCCAATTTGCAAATGGAATGCACAGCGTTCTAATCTGACATTCTTGAAGGACTGTATCATGTCTGTTTAGGTCTTATCTCTCCAGAGGCAAACATCCCTCCTTCACAATCAGGTTTCATCACCTCTGGCAAAGCCTACATTTGTGAGAATAAGTATTTAAGAATGAAGTCCATGGAAAGTAAGGACAGAAATAAGATATCTGAGGAGCATTCTGAGAACTCACTGAGATCTGTAGTATCCCACCCATTCATATCGTGATGCATTAGCTTCCCAGATAAAAGGGCAGGCATCCCACTATTTCAAGAAACTCTCTTCTTTCACTCTTTGGAAATATTTTTTTATTTATTTATTTATGAGAGAGAGAGAGAGAGAGAGAGAGAGAGAGAGAGAGAGAGAGAGAGAGAGAGTTTGGGCATGCCAGAGCCTCCTGCCATTGCAAACAAGCTCCAGACACACGCACCAATTTGTGCATCTGGCTTTACATTGCTACTGGGGAATCAAACCAAGGCTGTCAGCTTTGCAAGAAAGTGCCTTAAACAAACACAAGGCCATCTTTTATGACACAGATATAAAAATCTCACTGGAGTTATGTTCCTTAGATAGGTTGAACTTCCTTATTAGTGGTCACAGACTTGGGACTTTTTTTTTTAACAGTTTTGAAAGACTACCCACATGGGGCACCATACAATTAGGATTATAATGTGAGAATTATTTTTGCTTATCTGTGGTGGTACATATCACACACATACACACAATTAAAATTTATACACAGATCTTAGCTCTTTAGCTAAGGCTGGCCTTGAACTCCATTCCTGCTTCCTCCTGCTAGAGTGTGAGATTTCTCACACAAGTCACGGTGCCTGGCCTATTCCACCTTCACTTTCTGGAACTTTCTCCCAATTCCATGTTTCTTATTTTTCATTGCCTATATTTTTAGTTGAAAACAAAAAAAATCTATATACTAATCTGGTATAATCCAACCCGAATGGCATACTTTTAGTAGGTCTTTCAGCAAACATTCACTGAAACTTATTCAGCTCCAAAACATTGGAAAATAAATTAAAAGGTAATGGAAAGATAAACAGATTAGAACACCGGCTAGAACAAAGTTAACAACCAGGTCAGGGTTGAGTTCTAGCCAAATATTTGGGAATTTCTTTTGGAAGAACTTTCTATCAAATCCAGCTGATTGTCTCCAAGGAAAAAGAACAATCAACTATTAATTTGCTTTTCTTTTGTTTTGATTTTTTTTTAAAGTATGTTCCAGCCAAGGGAGGCTGCATTGGAAGTTAATGTGAACATAATTCATAGTATTTCAAACTACTGTTGATCTGTTTCCTCTTTTCAAACATTGTTTTTTGTTTTGTTTCATTTTCCCCTCCTTCCCCCACCCTCTCAATGGTCTCCATACACTTTCATAAAGCATGTTTCCTAGAGCTCTCCCTGGCTCTCTCTTTCTCTTCATGTCTTATGCTACTTTCCTGTGTTCCTACCTGGATTTATAGCCTAGATCCACTTTCATATCCCCTTATTTGTGTGCATAAAGACATTGAAAGTTGGGATCTGTATTTTGAGAGAGAACATGCAAATTTTGTCTTTCTTAGTTTTCGGAACAAGTTTGTAGGGTAAACATAGATAACCCTAGGTTTATTTTATTATAACGAAGATGAAAGTATGAATTTCAGAGGGTAAGATGCATCAGGTACCAAAATAAATCTGGGAATTAAAGATCACATTTTCTGATGCCAAACCCTCTGTTTTTAATCTTTATGCTTTGATGCCTAAGTCTTCAATTACAGGTATTTTCCTAAAAAGCAAATTATAGTAAATCTCACAAAGGAGCATTGTATAGTCATAAAAGATGGTGTTATAGAAGTATGATTATATATATAAAAAGAGAGACAAGCTGTAATCTTCAGGGAAAGAACAGGTTGCAGAAAGAAATAAGTACTAAGAGCACATTTTTATTAAAATAATGTATATGTTAAAAGCTGTTCATAGAGGTAAATGAAGATTATCTCTCACTGAGAGATTAGGGGCATTTATTAATTTTTTGAAAATCTATGCTTATTTTTATAAAATAAGCATGTGTTATGTAAAAATCTATATACATACTCTACTTTAATATTTGTATGGTACCATGATGGTAAGGTAGAAGCATGCCCTAGCTCATAAATGAGAAAGTACTCATAATAAAATGCTTGTATCTTTAAGCACATTCTTCACTGTGACATTTACTTTGTTAATTTTTAAAAGTAAAATATTTTAAGTATTAAAAGGAAATTATATATTAACAAAATATGTCAAATGCCAGGTAACTTTCATTTTCTTCCTTATATTTATTAGAGTTTATAATCCTCTGGAAATAACCACAGAAAAAAAGAGCTTGTATTATGTGTGCAATCACAGATGTGTGTGTATGTATTTTGTACTGGACACTGTAGTTTATCTCATTTAAGATGATTATTCCACTTAATACTTGGGTTGGTTAAGGGTGGGCTTATTCAGCAACTGGTTGGAGATTACTCAGCTTCTGTGTCACAGTGGGAGTAGAATTTTGACCAAGATCTATAAAAGCAAGAAACAAGGACTTAAGGAGTGTGCTAGATTAGCTGTGCTGATAAATCACAATTTTACTGACATAAACTGACCCTTTACTGAGAGGAACTCAAATGACTTTAAAGTATAATTGTTTCTCCATTTATTCAACAAATATTTATTGAGTACTTAATACATAGTTTCAAAACACAGATCTGCAATGGTGCCCTCTACTGGGAAGTCATGGAAAAGAGGCCGATGCTTATCACTCGGAAGAAAGAATGGGGGAGAGGAAGAAGAGCAGAGAGGAAGGGTAGTGGAAGAAGGGATAGTAGGAAGCAGAGATGGGAAGGCGAAGGAGGCTGAGGGCTGAGGACGGTGGAGAGTTCAAAGCCAAGCACCTAGAAGAGAGAGTGTGTGTGGGGGGGGAACAAGGTAATTGACATTTGACCAGAGGTCTAATGACATTAGGCAGCAAGGCACACTGACATATTTGGAAACAGTTTTCCAGACAGGAAGGCTAATGCTGAGCTCTCCAGTAGCATGGGGCCCAAGTCACCAAACTGGAGGCATAGAGGGTGTAGTGGTTTGAATCAGATGTCCCCCATAAACTCACATGTTCTGATTGCTTGGCCCCCAGCTGATGGCAATTTGAAAGGTGAAGCCTTGCTGGGGGAGGTGTGTTTTGAGTGTCATAGCTAGCTCCCCCTTGCTATAGAAACCAGCTCACTATCTCACTGCTATTATCCACCTGCTGTGGCAGAGGTGATGTCCCGTCTCTGCTCATGCCATGCTTTCCCTTGCCATCATGAGACTTCCCCTAGAGTCTGCAAGCCATCAGACTGCTTTTGGTCAGGTGTATTGTCCCAGAGACACAAAGGTAAATACGATGGAAATGGATGAGGAAAAGAATTGGTGTTGGCTGAGGTGCAGATGAGGTCTTAGAGACCATGGAAGGGACTCAACAGGGGAGAACTGGGGTTAAGTCTAGAAAATGTGGTTCTCCACCCCTAGCCTACCATACAGGGCCCAAATGAAACCTATGAGAAAGTGATGAGATAAACAGGAGACCAATCACCACAGCAAGTCAGAAAACCCATGAAAGGCCAATGGAGACAGACACCAACAATCCCCAAAACAACCCAAAGCAGAAGTCCAGAGATACTTAAAATCTCAACTATAAAGCAGATTTAACTCATCCACCATGACTCAGGGAACTGAGCAGAAGTGGGGACAGAAGGAATGTAAGAGCCATAGTGGAGGAGAATATCCAGAGACATCACCCCCTTCAGCAACAACACACAAAGGAGAAAAAAACCTGGCTCCCTCTGGTGCAGTTCATAACCCCCTACCCTATGGACAGATCCAATATATGCACCAAGGAGGGTCTCCAGTGAGTGGAGGACAGAGAAGAGGAAAATGGGGGCACCATCACAAGATTTGCTCATACAATGTATATATTCATAATAAAGGTATTATTTTAGAAAAAAAGAAAATGTGGTTCTCTGGTTTGTATTGGAAGATGCTGTGAGGACACTTTCAGCAGAGCAGGCGAGGATTATCCGGGTGTCCAGTTTAGAGCTGACAGAGGCCCTCGCTGTGTGCAATGGTGCCTCAAGCAAACTTTCCTTTGCTCTATTTTTTTTCCTACTATGGTCATTTCCTTAAAGCTTCACATTAGTCCCAAGGGACATAAAATAATAAAGGTCTGTTTTTCAATGTGAGAGGATGTAGGAGACTCAAGATAAAATTCTGATGGGACTGGCTGATGAAATAAAGAAGTTTTATTTTTCAGTGTAATGAATGTAATCACAATGAAATTTAGGGGAGCAATCTGTGTAAGGAACTAGGTGGATATGGCAAAAAAATATGTAATATGCCAGTAACTACTATATACACACATGTATGTCTGTTTGCTCTGAGTGATAATTTCATGAGGATTTTCACTCATATGTATCCACATATATCAACATATATCCATATATAAATGAGTTGGTGTGAAAGCTTCTAAGTACTAAGGGAAGCATCCTCTACAGTGTTAGCAAGCTGCGAAGTTGTTGATCACAGAAACACACTCTCAACTCTCTCTCTCTCTCTCTCTCTCTCTCTCTCTCTCTCTCTCTCTCTCTCTCTCTCTCTCCCTCCCTCCCTCCCTCCCTCCCTCCCTTCAGAACAGTTTCATGAGTGGCAGTAGATGGTTTTGCAATTGAAGAATATTTAAGTAGATTCTCTGTTGTGAGCTATTCTTGTTATGTTCCAATACCACACAGGTGTCACCTCTCAAAACAAGCTGTGACATAATTAATTACTCATCTATGACTCAGAAAACTTTCTTGAGTCTTTTGTGTCTTCTCTATGTAAAAGTTGATATTCTTTTTTTGATAGAGACTAATTTTGGCAGTTAGCTTTTAAGCTTCCTAATTGCATTTACCAATACATGTTGTCCTTCCTGTAATTGAAAATTGGAAACAGGAAATGCTGGTTGATGTTAAAATGAGCTAATAATCCGTTGTGATGTTCCTCTTTTTCTCTGGGAAGTGTAGTGCTGGATCTAACACTTCAGCTTGCTGGGCTGGTTGCCACAGCGGTACCTTCGCATCCTCACAGCCTTGGTGGTGGGTGAAGAGCCTGGTAGCCACACTGCCCCATGCAACACTCAAAGTACTTTCCTGGACTCATCTGGTCCTTACACTGACTCCATCATCATAGAGAAATGGGCTTTAATTTTTTTTATTTCATAAAAAATGAATACAGATATGTTGAGTAACCAAAGGACTAGCCCAAGGTTCCTTGGCTATGAAATGATGGCACAGAGTGAAACAAGGATGCAGGTGAGAACTGAGCCATTCCTGGTGTGTTCCATTGCCCCTCACTTTGGATGGTGTAGCAGTTGGTCTCCTGCTGCTGGAACAAATCACCCAACCAGGAGTGTCTTCTGGGAAGAAGGGTTGATTTCTTGCTTACAATTTCCATTGGAAGTTCTTCTGCAACACACGAGACAGACAGACAGACAGACAGACAGAGAGAGAGAGAGAGAGAGAGAGAGAGAGAGAGAGAGAGAGAGAGAGAGAGAGAGACTCTAGGTCTGGCTCTGAACACCCAATAGACTAGACTAGTCAACTCCTAAAGTTCTGCCAGAAACTCTCCACCTCCAAAAGGCTCCACCAGCTGGGGATTTAGTGGGAAGCTTAACCATAAACACCTTCAGCTATGTGGGACATTTTGCGCTTTCCTTCAAACTACCAGATATGGAATCTATGAAATAATTAGGCTCCTCTAATTACAAGTAGCAGAAAAATCCAACCCAACCTGGCTCAAACCAAAACTACCATCTGCTTCTGACGTGACTTTTGAGCCCACAGACAAGACCTATGAGATGGGTCTAGACCAAGAGGAAGAGACCCAACAGTCACTGATCTGCTTCTAGGTCTCTCAGTTCTGCCCCAAGGGTAGCCACCCAGGAAGATGAAATGCAGCATGCATTGGCACCAAATAACTGTGCCATTCGCACAGCTCTTTAAATAGAAAAATGGAGAAACAGTCCATCTGTGACTGAGGCCATGCATTTTTGCTTTGTTTATCTGTGGCTGGCTTATGTCACTTAACACAGTACCCTACAGCCTCATGCATAGGACCATGTTCTTGCAAATGACAACTGCTTGAAACATCACATTGAATCCCACCAATACATACACCCACTATGTGTTAGTAAAAAATAAAACAAAGCAAAAAAAAATAGCAAAGGTTTCTCTCCAAAGTTTCAGAGTGGTGTTACAAAGATGATGATGGACAATAAACCCCTAAACAAATGTACACTGTAAAGTTAGGAGACAGTGAAACAATCTTGCTATCCCTGGCATATTCAGAAGGTCTTTTTCTCTTTTAAACGAAAGCATAATGCTGTGTAACAGCTCCTAAAATTGCAATATGGAAATTTATACTTGATTGATTCATTAATAAAAATCTGCTACTATTTCTGTTAAGTACAAGTTAGTTATGCTGCATCTCCAGAGCTTCTTCCACTTCCCAGAGCTTCTGGAATGGGGAAGAAATACTGGAAAGGTGCAGTAGCCTCAGAAGAAGGCTGATGTGGGTTCAAGTCAGACCTCTGCCATTTTTCCTGGAATTGGATGATAAGGTGTTTTTCTTCATGCAATACCCAAGAACCTATATTGTGGGGGGGGGGGTCAAGAAAAGGTAATGGTAGGGAATTATGTTCAAATTACATGTATAAAATTTATCAATAAAATTGTGTGCTAGGGGATGGCTCAATGCTTAAAGGTGCTTACTTGAAAAGCCTACAGCCAGTGTTCAATTCCTCAGTACACATGTAAAGCCAGATGCACAAAGTGGTGCATGCATCTGGAGTTTGTTTATAGCAGCAAGAAGCCATTCTGTACCCATTCTCAATCTCTCTCTCTCTCTCTCTCTCTCTCTCTCTCTCTCTCTCTCTCTCTCTCTCTCACACACACACACACACACACACACACAGACACACACACATACACACACACAAATATGGTAGAAGAGAAATTTAACTAGTGAAACTTACGAGAGTAGAAAAACTGAATTCATTAAGCTGCTGAAAGTGTTCACTGCTGGGAAACTGAACTCCTCCCTGCTCAGCAGCTGAAGTTTAGAGAGCCTTCTAAGAGGAGTCCTTGAGGAAATGACAGAGAAAGATAGTTTATACTGGATTAGAGTGTTGCCCTTGGTAACAGTCAGGGCAAGCCGATTGCTGAAAAGATTTACGTACATGGTTTGAAGGATTGTTCATGAGTTTTTAAGTTATTTTGAATCATGTAGACCACACAGCTAACTGTACTGTTTTGCTTTTGCAAACCCCACCTCACTGCTACAGAATGCATAAAAATGAAATTATAACTTCCTCTGGGATGGAGCTTTTTGGGGAGAAATGCCACTCTGGACCATGGTTGGTCAACTCCTCTACATTCACTCATACTTGAGTTGGAGAGATATTTCTGCTACACAAATAATTCATAAAAATGTTTTTAATTGAAAAAAGTAATTTTGGCTCAACAAATAGTCACTGTAGTGGCTGCTATTACTGTGGATTTTTTCTGAATGTTTGTGTGGTGCCTAGGTGTTTTTATTCAAGTTTATATGTGTGTAGATGCACACATATTGCAGGCACGTAGAAGCCAGAGAACTTAAGCTTTCTTAATTACACCATCCATCTCTTTTTGAGTTAGGGTCTTTCATTATCCTGGAGCTCACCAATTAGGCTAAAGTAGCTGTCTCCACCTCCTCAGGCCTGGGATCACAGATGTGAGCCACCACACCCAGGTCTTTTCCAAGGGAACTGGGGACCCAAACAAGGTCTTTATGCTTGACCTATTGAGCTATTCCCCCCTCAGTTCAATATTATGTAATTATTGTTGTCAATATTCTCAGGGATGGGTAATGGTTCTTAGCAAGTTTTCCGTGAATATGTTTATTTCATTCCCTCCATCCCTCTGCCCAGGTGTCTGACCGTTCTCCAGGGCCTAAGAAGAGGTGCATTCAAATGTTCTCATCCCAATCAATAAACACCAGGCAAAGCCACACACCTGCTGATTTTACTACAGTTCTAATTACTCACTGTAATATCTCTGAAAAACAATTACTTTCTTGCAAAGAACTTTGCACTTGGCAAAAAGAGAAATCAATCCTGAGCTCAGAGAGGCTGAGCTCTCCCCAACACACAGAGTAATGTTCAGAATGAAACCAGCATGTAAACAACAGTTACAGAAAAAGCGAGAACCTTTGTCTAGAGCGAGTTGGTTCAGCACCTCTGGGAAATTTAGGAGAGGAGCCTCTTTGTAATTTCATCTCTCTTTGACTCTAACGATCTGCTTTCTCTTCTTCCTTCTTAAGACAAATTTAAGCTAAATAAGAATGAAGTTTCCACATGCCTGTCTAAGCCTGACCCTTGTCACTGTTGATACTTTGGCCCTAAATACTTGCAAACAAATATTAAACAAACATCTCAGAGGAGAAAAGGAGGCCAGGGAAGTGGACTCCAACTGTCTAAGAAGTTATATCGATGGCCAGCTTAAAATCAAGTCATTGACCTTTAAAAGTCCCCATTGCCTGTACCAGCAGGCACCTCCAATTAAGTCAGGTATTGTGTGGCTGAGGGTCAATGTCAAGTGGAAAGCAGGAATTGATACTTGGTGTCCCTGTATAAATAGGTCACAATTATTTTGGTATTGTTCCTAAATCTTCACATGTATGTAGAACTTCACAAAGAATTTCCATTCTTTGTCATTTACTCTCTTTTGTTATTATTATTATTATTATTATTATTATTATTATTATTAGGTAGGGTCTTGCTCTAGCCCAGGTTGACCTAAAATTCACTATGAAGTCTTCAACTCATGGTGATCCTCCTAACTCTGCCCTGGGATTAAATGTGTGTACCACCCACCATACCAGGCTAAAAGTATAGGTGTGCCAGATCCTGCCACTGCAAATGAACTTGAGATGTTTGCACCACTTTGTGTGTCTTGCTCTTCATGGACACTGGGGAATGGAACCCAGGCTGTCAGGCTTTACAAGCAACATAATTAACCACTAACCCATCTCCCCAGGCTGCCGTTCTGTCTTTAACCCATCATTACATGGCGTGTTGGGCTGATCTTTAGTGTCTTTTGGGGAAGCGAAGTGTAAATCAGAAATCTGAGTTACATAAATATTTATCCTTGTAAGCAGTAAGGAAGACAGATGCAAACAAACAGGAAGCCAGTTTAATATAATGATAAAAGAGAGATATCTTGGGAAAGACCTCCACCTGTGTTCTAACACATGTGATTAAATATTCAAAGATTCAGTTTCCATATCTGAAAATAATTATAACCTGCCAAAAAGCAAATGTGATCCTTTGTGTAGAGCCCTGCTGATAGTATCGGCCTATTTTAATGGGCATCACAATCAAAGTGGATTTAATATGTCTTCCTTTGCTCCTTCTATAGAATACAAAGTATATGTTTTCTCGTAGTCAGTAACATACATGTTCAGTTTCAAGGATGGACATTTTAAAATCAAGTATTCGGTTTCACTTTCACAATACAGTCTCTCAGTCTTGTTCCTGATAGACACAATGCCTGGCACTCATACAATGGATATGTTCAAATCCAGGCACTCTGAGAAGGTATGTGTAGATATTTACCTATTCTTCACAGAAGATTCTTATCTTTCATCCAGACATGCATGTTCAAAATAGCCAACAAAATACATATGGACAGGCTCCTCAATTATTGACTTTTAAAAGATTTTTCAAAATGTCAAATATCTCCTTAAAAGCTTTCTGACAGAATGACAAGTTAAATTTTTCACAAAACAGTTTGGCCTCTAAAACAATTAGTTGCAAAATGCCAAAAGTAACCAAGAGAGATGATTCATAATTCCCACACCTGTTCGGAGGGAGAAGGAGCCAGCAGTGGGTGGCAGTTCCATGAAGACAGCATGTGGACCCTCCCTCCTCCTCGGCCAATTAATGCTTTAAAAACAATCCTTTGCGTTTGTGAGGAGGAAAAAAAAATGTCTTGGGACTCTCCTTGAAAATTCCCAGCTGGGCATGCATGGGTGGGTGTTGAAATGTTCCAATCATTAGTCAAAGGGAAAAAGAGAGAAATGCTCTAAATCAGGCACTCTTTAAAAAGCTGGCATTATAAAAGGGTCAGTTCATTACCTCCAAGGGTCCTTCTTACATGGCTCCTAGGAAAGTCTCCCAGGAAAGTATATACAATTCAGATTCCCAGGCCCTGCCTCAGAGGTAGTAGTCCTTTAGAATTCAGTGCATAGGACCTGGGAATCTTTCTTGTGTTTTTCTTTCCCATTTCTTTTCTTTTCTTCCTTATCACTCTCTCTCCCTCTCTCTTTTCTCTCTCTTTTCTTGAAAAACTCAGAAGACATTCTCAGATGTCGATTTTCCCTTTCTACCTCATTTTCTTTTGTTTGCTTTGTTTTGAGGCAGAGTTTCGCTTTAGTTGATGCTGACCTGGAACTCTGCATTCTGTATCCAAGGCTGGCCTCAAACACACACAGATGATCCTCCTACCTCTGCCTCCTGAGTGCTGGGATTGTAGGTGAGAACCACTTCACTGTTATGGTGCACACCAATAGGTGAATGCTTAAGAGGGGGGAGGATCGCAGGCAGGTCCACATTGTTTTAAAGCAGTTTCATGTCCCCTGCTGAATTCATCAGGCCAGAAAGCTTCTAGGCATTTTTCCTGTTTCCACTCCCTTCTTGTAGGGAAAGCTCTGGGGTTACAATAACTGACTTGCTGCCTAGATTCTGGGCATTCAAACAGGTACCTCAAGCACTTAACCCTCTGATCCATCTCCCCAGATCTGAACCCTCTGTAAAAAGCACCCAAGGAATACTCCTATATAAGAAATTCTGCCCACTGGTTTTGAAGCGCAGCTTAGAGTAGATACCCAGGCTGTGTCACATGGACAGACCTCTGAGCATCCAATCAAAATCTAAGTTAATGCTAGGTTGGCTTCCCATCCAGAATGACTCAAGCCCTTCTGTAGGCTTCTTTTTCTTGCCTGTGCAGCCCAGGATTCATCCCCACAAGAACCACACGGGCTGCCACACTGCGTGCCAAACTGAAGCCATCATGGGCCTCTGGTTGTGAAGGACAAGGCCATTTCCTCTCCCCAGTAGCAGTTCTTTCCCTGGCCCTCATCTATCCATGGTCCTAGATTTGCATCTGGAGAGAGAATTCAACATGAAATTCCCATCTGGGCATGATGGCACACTTTGTAATCCCAGGACACCAGCAACTAAGGAAGAAAGATCGTGAGTATATTGACAGTGTAAGCTGCACAGTGAGACCCTGTCTGAAAAGTCTCTTTAAAAAGATAAAAATAAAGTAAAATTCAAGTATCTATGGACAATTATCTAAGTAAGCCATTAACATGCACTTTAAAAACCTCTAGCAAGACACACACACACATGCACACACACACACACACACACACACACACACACACACACGCATACACATACACCACACTCAAAGTCCAATATGCAATCTGAAATTTAAATATATGTGAAAAATAGTTTCTCCATGTAAATATATTTTTTCAATTCCTTCCTGTATATTCAGCAACTCTGGGGGGACTCCCCAAAGGTTAAAACAGAAATAACCCTTACAATGACATTAATAGGTAGAAGGTGTTTCCACATTCTTGCCTGTGACACACAATATAGTTTCCCTGCCTCATGTTGAATATAAAATACCCTTTGCTCTCAGTTAATTAAAAACAAAATTCATCTTTTTTTTCAAATCACTAAATTAACATGGGTGCCAATATTAAATTAAACTTATGCTATGTAATTAAAAAAGAAAGCCACCTTCACATCATTAAAGTTAATAAAGGTTAAATGTGTGGCTCTCCTCCCATCAATTAGAAGGCCTTCTGTAGACATTCTCCAAGGGCTGGATGGTGAGAGAGCCTCTGGCACCCACTCAAGCCATGCTTTCGTCACAATACTTTCTTATATTTCAAGACATGGCTAGCTCCCACGTGTGAAACAGGCAGGAGCTGAGACTCATGGAACTTGTTGATTGTACCTTAGATTACAGACCCATATGCTGAATAAGCCAATCCTCAAAAGTCTTCCATAGGCAGAGAATATGAACATCATTGTTGTGAAGTTGGTAAGGGGAAGGTTCATAGCACACTGTCCTGACTTGCAACCTACTCTGTTCTTCCACTGTGGAGTTTCCAAACTCTTAATCCTCCATGTCCAGGCATTGTCCTTCCTCAGGGTCCACCGGGGCCTCTAACCACTACAAACAAACTCCAGATGCATGTGCCACTTTGTGTATCTGGCTTACATGAGTACTGGGGAATTGAACCCAGGTTGTTAGGCTTTGCAAACAAGCGCCTTAATTTCTGAGCCATCTTTCTAGCCTGACTTTTATTCTTTATATGCTTGTTTAGGAATTGACATACGGTGGCCCAATCCAGCCCACTAGCATTGCTTATCCATAAAGTTTTATTGGAACTCAGACACCTCTATTCATTTAAATGTTGTCTCTGTCTATTTTTATGCAGCAATGCCAGATCTGAGAAATAGCTATAGCCCATAACAACAGTAACTTACTAGCTGGCTTTTCTCAGACAAAGCTTGATGGCCTTCTCTGTAGCCACTAGGGCCTCTGGTCTGCCCCAAGTCCAGCCAGGTCCTTTCTTGTCCTCAAGTCCTGTCCATAAGCTGTCTCCCCTTCTGGATGTAACCATCCCTGTATCTTCCCATGAGGATGCTTGCTAGCGTTTCATTGCTCAGTGTCATTTTCCTGAGGCACTGCTCATGGTCCAGCTAAGTCCAGACACTCTTTGAAGGTTCTTGAGCTTGCTGTGGCATGGATGCATGCCTTCTGTGTTGCCAGCCCTGGAACAGACCTCCATGTGGGTAGGTATGTTTCCCACCCTACTCGTGCAATAGGTGGTCAGTCACATAATGAATGGACACTCTAGACATTTAGCAGAAGAAACACTGTAGCAGAAACATTCTCCCCGACTGCTTCCAAAAATTCCTACACGACTAGTGACAATGGAAATCACCTTTGCAGAACCATCATTGCTTATAGGCACAGAAGTAGACAAAGTTAAAAGTAGTCTTAAAGGGTGTCATCAGGCAAGTGAATGAGCTGATACTCAAAGAGATGAAGTTACCTGCCCAATATTCTAAGTTCAGGTAGCAACCACCCTTATTAGAAGCATTATTCCTGAAGTTGGTGTATGGGAACTCCAGATTGCTTGTTCATACATTCATAGATTGTCTTCCATGCCCATGCCAGTGGTTAAATTCCAAACCAGCCCTCAAAATCTGCTTAATTAAGAAGACTGATAACCTTAGCAGTTAGGGTAAAAGCAAATTCTAGATGCAAAAGCGAACTTTCTAACTCCTTTTCCAGGGTGAAAAGTCGCAAACAGCATGCAGAAGTAGGTCAAAGTCAAATTCTATCTCGGCCACCCTTTCTTATCTGACCATGCGCATCTCCTCTCACTGGCTAATCAGCTCCTCTGGACCCCCATTAGTGCATGATTGAATCAAGCAGATAGGAACTCTGGAATTTTGTGGCTTAATAGAGTAATTAAGGTAGGCACATAGCTCATGGTGGTAGACAGTGCCTCTAAGAAAGGTTATGGAAAACGAGTTTCAAACATCACATGAAAGAATTGATTCAGAGCCATGTGTGAAGACAGTATGTTCTATGTCCATGCATGTCTTTGTGTGTGTGTGTGTGTGTGTGTGTGTGTGTGTGTGTGTGTGTGTGCCCACATGCACACCATGTGTGACAGAAATACAGCCTTGGTTAATGTCATACCATAAATATTATATCCTCTATGTGGGATTCTTACCCAATGCTTCACTCAGCAATATAGACCCTGGAATAATTTTAGATAACCTACTGTTCTTTTTTTCCATGATAAATTGGGCATCCCTGAGTTCTCCAAACATTGTCAAGCTCTTATAGTGACCTCCATGGCTGGTATACTGAGCTGATCAGGGCATGCAAAAGGGCTCTAATTGGAAGCCTGTCAGAGATCTCTATTGAAGCAACAACTTGGAACTTAGAATTGAAAATGTAAGGAGCCAGGGAGAGGCTCAGCATGTGAGGCTCAAACATACTGAGTTCCCTCCCAGCACCCAGACAAAAATCCATATATGGCTGGGCACATCTACTACACCAATGCTAAGGGGAGGCAGAGACAAATGGATCCCTGTGGCTCCTAGTCTAATGGAAAAACAGTGTTCCAGGCTCAATGAGACCCTGTCTGGGAACCAAGGTATAGAACAAATAAAGGAAGACACTCAGCATCTTCCTCTGACCTCTACACACGTGCACACAGGACACACACATGCATACCACACAAGAACACACACAAACTAAAATGATTCAGGATGCAAGTAATTCATAAAATATGAATGGTTATAGGATCATTATTTAGTAAAAAGAATTTAGATCATCTTCCCCTGTAAGGCACCAGATATAAATCTGAAATATTTAGGAGAACAAACCTCAACAAAGAACTACTCTTCAAAATTATTCAAGGTCAAACATGAAAAATCAGTACACTATAATATTCTGTTTTCTCTGAAGTTCTAAATCCTAGTCTGGTACCATCATTATACCCTACACAGACAATACTACATCCAGTACCTTAACTAGTCCATGCCTGCTTTCTTTTTTTAATAAAAATATATCTTTATTATCCATATTTACATACTCTGAATGAGCAAATAATGTGTTGGTGTCCCCAGTTCCCCAATTTCCCTCCTTCCTGTCCCCAATCAGCTGGCTATCCTTCTCCGTGGGCAGTCTGGATCAGTCCATGGGGTAGGGGGTTATGGATAGCCTAGGAGTCAACTGGGTTCCACCACCCTTTGTATGTTGTTACTGAGGGGGGCCATGTCTCTGGGAGTTCTCCCCCACCATGGCTCTTACAATCTTTCCGCCCCCTCTTCTGCTCAGTTCCCTGAGTCATGGCGGGTGAGTATTAAGGCTGCTTTATTGTTGAGGTCTTAGGAGTCTGTGCACTTCTGCTTTAGGTTGTGTTGAAAATCCTTGGGGTCTGTCTCACTGGCTTATCCTGTGTTGACTGTTGGCTTGCTTATCCCACCACTCTCTGTGGGGTTCCATGTGGATCCTCCACGGTAGGTCTGGGGTGGCTCATCTCTTGCCAGGATGTCACCTATCAGCCTGCCAGTTCATTGATAGAGTTGGAAAGGCCACAGCTCTCTCACTGCCTTCTGAAAAATACAAACAGAATCTCCATTGGAGAGTGAAATCAGTATAGGTTAACTGAGATACACATTTCTGAATTGGCTGAATTCTATTGTGATTAGCCTCTTTGTAGTTCACTTGTAAAGTGAATTTCTCTTTGGGGTCCCAAAATTTAGGTTCCCAATGTATTTTGCCCTGACTCCCCAATTCCATTTAAGGGCTCCCTGTTACTGAGTGGATTACTTGGCCAAATTAAAAGCTGCTGATAGCCTCCCCCAGGCTTTGGCTCCTCCATTGCACAAGTCGCTTCTTAAATTAAATGTATTATATAAGTACATGGAGAGAGAATGGTCATGACAGGGTCTCTTGTCCCTGCAAACGAACATCACATGCATGCACCACGGCACCACTTTATGCAACTGGCTTTACGTGGGTACTGGGGGATTGAACCCAGTCCACCAGCAGGCTTTGCAAGCCAACACTTTTTACCCCTGAGCCCTGTCTCCAGCCCACCTGTCTGCTTCTGTCAAGGAACCATGCTTCACCCATTTGTGCCTCATCTGTTCACTCATGCAGCCTCTGTCACAAAGTAGGTTCCCAAAGGATGTTTTTAATCAATTAAAAATTAATTCATCCCTTAACATGTTTAGATCATGTGACTTTCTGAAAAATATCGTTGCTTTGAGATCAAGCAAAGCTCATTTGGAAGTTTCTCTGCCATCAGGCAGCTCTATGACCAGGGACAACAAACTCTCTAAGTTTGGAGCCCCCACCTGTGAAATGAAGTAGAGAATGACCTTTTCCTGTGGGCACATTGCAAGGCCTGTGTGGCAAAGTGCACCTGGACTGACCTACACCTGAGAAAATAAACATGAATTATTTTTTATAAACCTGAGTCTCATGTCTAACACTTGTCTACAATGAGCGTGGTGTCTTGCGTTCTCCTTAACATGGCTTCTCTACCATACTGTTAAGTTCATCCTGACGGTGGTCTTGGAGTTCAAATAAACCAGGAGAGAGCAAGTCCAGCTATACAAGCACTTAAGCTTCTGCTTAAGTCACGCGTACTAATGTCTCACATGTACTAATATCCCCAGATTTAGTGTGACAGGGAAGAATTCAAGGAGTGACAGAGGTTGGGTCATGATTGTGGCCATTTCACAAATAATTTACAGGCATCCTCTTAAACATTCCCCAGTGTCTGGCTTATAAAAACATTTAATTTAGGTTAGCAATAATTATAACAATGATTGTTTGTGTGTTTGGAAAACTATTCCCATATTTCCAAGCATTATTGGATTGGGGAAACATTTCATAAAGAAAATTATCATGCCCGTCATTCAATCATTAAATTTAATTCCTCTGATGCTTACCTGGCAAGCTTCTCTGCTTCTAACTGCTCTGCTCAAAGTCTCATCCTTTATCAGTAATCTATCAAACTCTTCTTTCCCATGTAATTATCGCTCCCTGGAGCCATTGAGGTGGAATCTACGCTTGGTTTCTAAATCAGGACATGGAGGAGGATGGCTTATTTGGAAAGTGAAGCAAGGAAGAGCAAAACAGAGAAAGAGGAAAAACTCCTAAAATGGTGATGAGTCTTCTAGGACATAGTAACTGTGGTAGTTTGAATAATGTCCCCCAATAGATTCAAAAGTTTATTATAATTGTAAATTGTCTCCAGCTAGGTCTGGCTGGAGGAGGTGTGTCACCTTGGCCAGATCCTAGGGTTCAGCCCTAAGGTGTTTCTGGAATGGGTCTGGAATTCTAGCTTTACATATGCAAATAAAAGTCTGAGCTCAAGCCTGGAGTTCCTCTTGTTTTGCTAGTTTGGAGTGTGCTTGCTTGCTTCTGGAAGTGGTGGGCTTCTGTCTCTCTCTCTGCTTGCTTCTGTGAAAGGGGTCCAGCCTTTTTTCCTTAACTTCCCCTGGGAAGTTTATTACTTCAATAAATATCTTCCTCCCCAAAATTGTCCCTGGTTTGGAGATTCATCCTAGCAAGGCGTGGCTGACTACGGCAGTAGGAAAGCAGACAAATTGCTTCAGGACCTCCAAAAGGCATTAGGCTGCCCTGTCCCATATGTTTGGTGAGTGTGCCTGGAATTTAACTTACAAAAAGACCCAAGGTCCCACTTCAGGTGGGCACTGTCTGAGAAGGTGAGTTGAAAAAGGCTATAGATAGTTGCACCTGGAAGCAAACGAAAGCCCCAAGGTATGATGGAGAAGCCAACAGTATCTTCTATATATAGTTTTCAAACGTTGTATGGTTTGATGATACCTGCATATGGAGGCCTTGAGATCCTGGGGGACTTTAACAGCCTGTGCATCCCATCAACACTGGAACCTTCCAGAAACCGAGAGGGAGGCTTGCTTCAAGGCATAGTCTGATGAACAAAGTCAATAATTTCACAATTTTCTCAAGCGATATTTTTTTTGCAAGACTTTTGTTATTTATTTATTTATTTATTTATTTATTTATTTATTTATTTATTTATTTATTTTCTAGCCACCACCTTGTGGGTCTGGCTTATGTGGGTCCTGGGGAATTGAAACCGGGGCCTTAGGCACTGGAGGCAAGTGCTTTAACCGCTGAGCCATCTCTCCAGCCCAAGACTTTTTTTATCTTATATTTTAAAAAATTATTTTAGAACATGAGGAAGACAGAGCTCATGAACAGAAGGAGGCATGAGCAAGGTTCCCAGAAGCACTGAGATTCAGAACTTAAGGGAAGGAAGGAATGCCCAGGCCACAGCAAGAGAGGGCTTTGTGAAAACGAGGAAGCCCCAATTTTACAAATCTTAATAGCTATGTTGATGTGGTAGTTAGTTTTTCATTGCTGTCCCAATTTCTTAGGATAACAACTTCTAGAGGAGAGATTGATTTTGGCTTGTGTTTTCTGGGGTTTCGCTCCCTGGCTCTGTGGTGTGGCAGAGCGCCATGAAGAAGAGCGTGTGGTAGGGAAAACTGTAGCTCGAGGCCAGGAAGGAAGACAGGGAGTGAGGAGAGGCAGGGATTACATTATTCCTTTCAAGGGTAGAGAGCGCCCCATTTTTCCCATTAGTCTTACTTTCTAAAGTTACTGCCTCCTAGTGGTGCCATTATCTGGGGACCAAGCCTTTAACATGAGCCTTTGGGAACTTTTTGCTTTGTTTTTTGTCCTTCCTTCCTTCTTTCCTTCTTTCCTTCCTTCCTTCTTTTGTTCGTTCCTTCCTTTCTTCCTTCCATTCTTCTTCCTTCTTTCCTTCCTTCCTTCTTTCCTTCCTTCCTTCCTTCTTTCCTTCCTTTTTCTTCCTTCCTTCCTTCCTTCCTTCCTTCCTTCCTTCCTTCCTTCCTTCCTTCCTTCCTTCCTTCTTTCCTTGATTCTTTTCTCCTTTTTTGGACTTTGTATACATCACTTGTTGGTACCATCAATTCCTTCCTCCCTGCCCCCACTCACTGAGGGCCCTTCTTACTGGGATTGCTGGTATTCACTACAGAGCTGTGGGTTATGAGTCCTGAGTGCAGCAGTCAGTCAGTAGGGGTGAGGGCAATGCTTGTGGTTATTCACTCTTACCTTGTGGCTCTTACAATCTTTCCATCCCCTCTTGCGCAGAATTCCTTGAGTCTTGGTGGGTGAGTTCAAGTCTACTTTAGTGGTAAGTTTTCAGCACTTTCTGGGTTTCTGCTTTGGTGCCTTTTGAGTCTCCTCAGTATCTGTCTCCATCACCCTGGTGCAGGTTGTTAGGCTAGCAGCGAAAGCAGCATTCTTGCTCATCTTGCCAATTTCTCTGTGGTTTAACCTGGGCTCTAGCTGATGTTCAGGTGGATGAGTGGTTCATCTTTTGCAGGGAGTCAGATATCTGTTCTTGTCTTAATAGATTTTGGTTGTCTCTGGTTGTCTCTGCTTTCTGAAAAAGAAAATCAGATTCTCCAAAGGAGAGTGAAGTCAGCACAGGTGAAAGGGGATAAGCACGGTTAATTTAGAGAGATTTTGATGGCTGTAGCATCACTTTTGCCCAAAGTCTAGAGGGACCTTCTTATTGGAGTCCATGGTCTTGGTCCCCATAGGATTCTGACTTGATTCTTAGTTCCAGTTATGGGTTTCTTTCCACTGAGGAGATCTTATTGCCAGCTATACCACTGACAGGGGCCTAATATTTAGAATCTACAAAGAACTAAAAAAAACTAAGTAATAATACTTGATAATACCTACACATAATGGGAGGAAAAGATAATGACACTGAAACAAAACAGAGACTAATTTAGAGGGAGAAAAAATGTGGGGACACGGGGAGGGGTACGGAACCATAATGGTTTATGTTCTATAATTATGGAAGTGATCAATAAAAAGTTTTTTTAAAATAAGCAATAACAAAACAATCCACTCAAACATGGGTCAGAGAACTGAATAGAGAATTCTCAAAGGAAGAAATACAAATGGCTAATACTCACCTAAGAAAATGTTCAACATCCTTAACCATCAGGGAAATGCAAATTAAAACAACTATGAAGTTCCACCTTACTCCAGAAAGGATAACAATTATTGAAAAAAAATCAAACAACAACGACAATAAATGTTGGTGAAGATGCAGAGGAAGAGGAACCCTCATTTACTGCTGGTAGGAGTGCAAACTTGAACAAATACTATGGAAATTAATATGGGACTCCTGAAAAAAATGAAAATAGAGCTACCAACAGACCCAGCTATTCCTCTACTGGGCATCTACCCTAAAGGCTCTACTCTTCCCTGAAGAGATATTTGCTCAACCATGTTTATAGCTGCTTAATTCACAATAGCTAAGAACTAGAATAAACCTAGATGTCCATCATTTGATGAATGGATAATGAAGATGTGGTACATATATACACAACAGAATTCCATACTCATTATTATTTTACATAATAAAATTTGTATGAAAATGGATGGACTTGGAACAGATCCTACTAAGTGAGCTCTAAGCACTGAAAGACAAATGCTGTGTATTCTTCCTCATCTATTTTTTTCTAAACTGAAACCGCTTGACTTGCAGGCATAACTGGCAAGCAACTTGAAGGACAGAAAAAAGGGGGCTGGAGAGATGGCCCAGCGGTTAAGGCACTTGCCTCCAGTGCCTAAGGCCCCGGGTTCTATTCCCCAGGAACCACATATGCCAGACCCACAAGGTGGTGGCCCTGGTGCATGCTCTCTGTCTCTCTGTCTCTGTCTCTGTCTCTGTCTCTCTCTCTACTTGAACAATTAATGAATAAAATATTAAAAAAAAAGAAAAAAGGGATGGTTTAGGGGGAGGGGAATGGGAGGACAGTGGGAGATATACACAAGACCACATCCAAAATGAAATAATGCCATAGAAACCTTCCTCCTGGACAGCAGACTAAAATATATAACCCTTATTAGGAGCATGGGGGGGGGTAAGAAGGGTCCTGGAGAAGGTGAGGTGAAGCCTAATGTTAAAGCATTTCACTCTTCCTTATAACTCCCAGTACCAGACATGATTTAATACTCACATTGTGCTATTGATCAGAGAGACCTAGAAGGCACAAAAACACAAAAGAGCTTCTGTCAAAGCACTTGATTACCTGCCTGAGGTAAAAGATAGGACCCTATTGTTAAGACAGCACATGATGCCGACACTGAACATAGAGAGATCCAGCTGAATCTGTTAGGAGGCCAGTTCCTAGGTGGTTATCCAATATAGTGTTAAAAAGTGCTACATGAGCTGCTGAGGAGAAATGACCAACAATCTTGTGAGCAAGCAGGGGACACTGCTATACAAAAACAACAGGCCTAACAAGCTGTACACAACTGTGCAATAGCAGCACACAGCCTAGGTGGGTAACCAATGGCTCTCTGTTTGGCTAAGAGATCTGCTCAGTAGAAAGGAACCCAGAGCTGGAATTGTTTTGCATTTTCTATTTGGATATATACCATTAACAATCTGTCTGTGTGGTTGGGATGTAAAGTGTCCCTTGTAGCCTCAAGTATTTGTGATTCAGCCTCATACCCAGTCCCCACTTGGTGGACATTTGGGAGGTAGAGCCTTGCTGAAGGAGGTGTGTCAATGGAGGCCAATCTGGAAGTCTATTAGCCCAGCTCCAAGTGCAGTTTCTTATACCATTTCCTCCTGGGTATGTGACAGCTTCCTTCTAATGTCATGCTTTCCTGCCATGTTGAAGCTTCCCCTAAAAACTATAAGCTTGAAACAAACATGTTCCTTCCTGTCATAGTCAGACACACACCACTGGGATAAACCTCCAAACCAGACACAGTTATGGGAGGAAAGGATTTATTGAAGCTATAGAGTCAAGCTAAATTCATAATGGTGAAAGAGGCTGGCCCCCTTTTCACAATCCAAGCAGAGGAAGAGAAAAGCTATCACCAGCACCACACACACACCAGCAAACAGTAGTAAGCGCCTCAGATTTTAGACTGCTTTTTGCATATCTATAACTGGAATTCTAGATATGTCCCCAGAAACACCTTAGGGCTTTAGCCTAAGATTGGCCAAGGTGGCACTTCCTCCAGCCAGGAAACTAGAGACAAATTTTTAATAAAACTACTGGATCTATTGGGGGACATCTATTCGAAGGACCACACTTCCCATAAACTGCTTCTTGTCTGCTGCTTTGTCCCAGCAATGGGAAGATAACTGCAACAATGTATCTCATATAAAGAACTGGCCATCAGATGGACTCACAGAGACATTCCAAAGTCCATGGAGAAAGAAAGCTTAAGCTGTGTTTATTCTAATAATTTGGTACTTGAGGATTCTGTATGGTTTCTCTTGATGCTTTTTAACAACTGTGGCAACAAAATACAATCATCTCTTGGCATAGCTCACATCAAGAGAGCTAGTTAAGAATGCTCTATACTTACGTCTCCTCATGCTTGGGTGAGATGATCTTAATTGCAGGTGTCACTCACATAGAAATGATATGTTGTCCAGCCATCTTGCACACACAAGAAAACAGTGGGAAAAATTCATTCAGACTGCTCATTTTGTTTTGAAAGGAAAGTCAACTTGTCTCAATTGGAAACATCAAATAGATTGCAGTGACAGAACACAAAGTCAGAGGGAAAGTTTCTGGGGCATCTCTGGACTGTACAACCTCATCTCCACAACCTCTTCTTGGTGTGTAGAGGGTGGGGCATGTGTGTTTCATAATGAACCACAGCTTAATCATGTAGCACTTAAATGCCAATGACTTGCTTGAAAATGATTAGGACCAAAGCTCGGGTTGCAAATTTATAAAATCAAGCCTTTTTTGATTGTTCTTGGGTATAAGCTGATAAATAATGGATGTAACATCCCACAGATTCAAGGAACACTGCGTTGGATCTTAGAAATTCATTTACAGAGTTTTTGTTTTTTGTAGGCCTGTCTGGAATGATACCTGATACATCTTTTCCCAGAACTTTATCTAATAAACACACAGACACAGGAGGTCTTGTTCAGGCATATATGTATTTGAAGCTTTGTTTTCAATTTAACAAAACTATTTTCATTTCAAAGTAGTTTCAACCAAAGATAAACGAAAAAATAAATATGATTTCTGCTGCTCTTGTGATTTGATCTGAACTAAAAATACTGACATTGCCTCGTCTTATGTAAATGTGGTTTTTAACAAAGTGAAATGTATTTAGATTCAAAAACACAGTATGATGATTTCCACAGTTACAACGTACACACAGAATCTCTTGTGATATTGATGGAAAGGAACAGCACTAAAGAAAAGAGGTTTGAGAAAGCTGAATGTGAAATTCCAAGATGATACATGATCGTATAGACAAGAGCCTGATATGCCAGAGTATGAACAGGGAATAATTACCTCTGATTAACATGTCAACAGGATGTCACTCAGGGATTCCCTGGGCTGCAACTGACAGGCCATTTACCGGGCTTACATCTGAAATGTTCAAATGAGAAATCAGAGTCGACTGAGGCATTTTAACACAATTCATGCAAGCAGTATCTTTTAGAAAGCATTCCTAAAAGATCAGAACCGAGAGGGCCCAGTGCACGGTGCGTCTTAAGCAGTATATATAGATAACTATCACATATATAGTGCTATGGGCTGAGTGTATGGCTCAGTACATAAAGGGTTTATCATGCAAGTATGAGGACCTGAGTTCAGATTCTCAGCACCCATGTAAAATGCCAGGTGTGGTGGTGTTGCGGTCAGCTTTCTAGTTGCTGTGCAGAAAGAACCCAAACAAAAGTGGCTTGTAGAGGAATGGGTTTATTTGGCTTACAGACTCGAGGGGAGACTCCATCCTGGCAGGGAAAACGATGGCGTGAGCTGAGGGTGGACATCACCTCCGCCACAGCACTGCAAACAGCGGCAGGAAGGTGTGCCAAATACTGGCAAGGGGAAGCTGGCTGATAACCCCATAAGCCCGTCCCCAACAACACAGCTTCATCGAGGTTGTAAAACCCAAAATGCCATCAGCTGAGGATCAATCTATCAGAACACATTCAATTGTTTGTGGGGGATACCTGTATCAAACCATGACAGGTGGCATGTACCACCCACAGTTCTGGGCAGATGGAGATAGGAGGATCGCTATAGCTTTCTGGCTAGCTTGTCTGGCCAAGTTGGTGAGTTTCAGGTTCACTGAGAGACCCTGTCTGACCTTGAGTGGCAGGTGCACACACATGCATGAGCTCCCATGCTCCTGAGCACACACTGACTTAAACATGCAAATCCCCATTGGAAAAAACAAAAAGTGTAGGTATCCAGTGGAGTAGGGAGGGGAGGGCAGTGGGGAATTGGGGATAACAACTCATTGTTTGCCCACTAAATATTGTAACTTATTATGGACAATAAAAAACAAAAAGTGTTATTTAAAAAAAGATAGTGACTTCCTTTCTCTAGATGTGAAGGATGAAGACAGCATAAGCATTTGGGAAGGTCTGGCCAACAGGAACAGCTGATAAAGGTTAGTGTAATGCCCCGGGGAGATCAGTAGCTGGACAGTAACCATCCTGAGGCAGGAGTATGGCACAGAGGGAGGGACACCAGGCCCAGAATGCGCAGCTGCAACCCAGAGGTGTCTAAAAAGAGGGAACCAGGGAAATGAAGGCTCCTACCTCACAAGTTCCTTATCAATATCTTGTTAGTGTTAGCTAACAGACAGCTACAACACAAGGTAGCCAGTGCTCTAGGGCAGAAATGAGAGAGAAGGGTAGGCAGAGAGAGGACAGGCCATGGTAAGAAGATGTTTGCACGAGGCTAGATTCTGCCCATTATGCAGAATTTGGAACTAGCAGCTTTAACAATGTGACAAAGATATCAGTGCATCATCGTGTTATGATGTTCTTATGTTATCATAAGGAAGAGAAGACAAGTATAAACAGCTTCCTTCCAGTGTTATCCTATGTTACTCTGTAAATGCCCATATACCTCGGCAGCCACTGTGACATCCTTACTCAGGACTACCTGAGTACAAGGTGGAATTTGTCACAGACTCGCATAAATAGGTCCCTTGTTTGGAATATCTGTCATCCATCCTTTCCAAATCACAAAGAGAGAAAAGTTAAGATTGGGTGAATTCGAATACTACAGTTCATACATGTAGAATGTAAGTATCTCTATAGTCAGCTATAGAATCCAGCTTCTTACATGTTGGTGGGTTCTTTACAGACCTTGATGACAAGATATACTCAAAACAAAATCAAAATTCTGAAGAGCAAAAAGAAAATGTATGTAATTGTCCCAACATTCCTGACAGTAAGAAGCTATACATGGAAAAGTAACAGTGGGGAAATGACTCAGAGGTTAAAGGTACTTGCTTGCAAAGCCTGCCAGCCTAAGTTCAATGCCCCAGCACCTATGTAACACCAAAGGCAAAAAGTTGTGCAAGTATATGGCATTCATTTGTAGTAGCAAGAGACCCTGCCCCACCCCCACATATGTAGGCAAATATATACAAATAAAAAAAGAAATGCATAAAAAATGAAGAAATCAAATCTCTCAACCAATGGGAAAAGAAGAAAACCTTTTCTACTGAGGAATTTGAACTACAGAGAAAATGAGATGGATGAGGTGGCGCCCTTGCAGGACACAGGGACTGATCTCTGTGTGTTCAGGGTGGTGTGCAGGCAAGGGGCTTGTGCAGAGGAAAACCAGAGGCGAGAATATTTTCTTCACTCAAACAGAAACTACAAGGTAGATAAATACCTCAAGAAATGAGCTAAGGAAAGTTGAATGGTAGAAATATGAAATGTTAAAACATAAATTAAGGAGAAAAAGAAAAACAGTAAAATGTATAAATACATGCTTAGCTAAAAAGTATAAACTTGACACATATGAACACATATATTAATATGATGGAAAATACAAGAATTGATAAATACGTTAAACAATTTTTAAAATAAAATAGATAAACCACTCTAAATAAAAAGAATGCATTAACATATGGACCTGAATGTGAAATAGAAATGACTAAAGTTCTGAACAGAATGTTTGCTCAAATCTATGCTAATAAATTTAAGACGAGAATAGACCATTTTCTATAAATATGAAACTACTGTATTGAAAATTGACTCAACAAAAGATAGACTACTTAAATAGACTCAAAACCAAGAAAGAAATCGAGAAAACTGTCAAAGACCTACTTCTCAATAAAGTTCCAGACAATTTCATGCATGAATTCATTCAGAGCTTCAAGAAACAGGTAATTCATGAGCTTTTCAAATTGTCCTGAAGCATAAGGTTAGAATTACTGCTTAATTCCTTTTTACAAAACTACAGTACCACAAAAACCTAGGGCTACAAAGAAAGGCACTAAAACCAGACTCTATAAACCAAATTCATGAATATTGATTTAAAAAACATAATAGTCAATAGAATCCACATTACATTTGAAAAATAATACATGGGCCTAAGTGAGTTTCAGTTCAGATTCAAGAACAACACATTAATACAAAACACTGTAACTCAGCACATAATCAGAAAAGAAAGTAATAAAATGATATGATTGTATCAATAAAGATGACAAGCTGATAGAATTAGCATCCAGTTCTTAATCTGTTAACATATTCAATATTATATATATATACATATATATATATATATTTGTTCAAATGTAGGTATATCTTCTAAAATTTTAATGGGGTATATATAAATAAAATTCTCAATGATTGAATTATGAGAATTTATCAACATGCACAAGCTTTTAATCTTGAGAGAAAAATTTTTTCCCCTCAGGACAGAAAATAACAATCTCAACAAAAGGTGTATGATCACCATGAGTTTGAGGCCAGCCTGAGGCTACATACTGAATTCCAGGTTAGCCTGGGCTAGAGTGAGGCCCTACCTTGAAAAACCAAAAAGAAAAAAGATTTTGTTTGTAAATACAAGTGCAATTAGGACTCTGCTAAGCATCAACTACACCTTGAGGAATGCTAAAATCTCCCCTAAGTTCAGGGTTTTGTTACAGGAATATGAAGCATATTAAATACTTTTCTCATTGCTGTCACCAATACTTCCTCCAATTAGTTAGAAACTAATTGGAAGAAGAGTATATCTCAGCTTATCATTCCAGTAGACCCAATTCATCCAGACACAGAGGCTGGAAGTGGCTGGTGACATTGTGCCCAGGGTCAGGAAGCAGAGATGATGAATGCTGTGCTCGGCTCACTCTCTCCCTTTTATGTAGTTTCAGGCCCTCAGCCCATGGAAAGATGCCACTTAGAGTTAATAGTGGGAATTCCCATGTCAAATAACTTAATTTAGAAAAGCCCTCATGGAGAGGCCCCAAGGTTTGTTTCCGTGGTGAATCTCTATCCTGTCTAGTTGACAAGATTAGCCATCACGTGGTGGGCGAGAGAATGTATCTTTCCAGATAACTTTAATGGTTCTCAATAATAAAAACCGAGAACTAGGTTCATCATAGATGTTCCATGCATGTTCTCTTTAGTGTTCTTGGTGCTAACTGTCCTATACAAATTTATACAATGTACACTTGAATCTAAGCTTACAAATGAAATTAAAAATAAATAAATAAACCTCCTTCACCACATCTGCTTATGGAGAAAACATAACAACTGAAATTGTTTTTCCACTATAAAATAATTCTTTTTCTTATTTGGAAAGAATGAGAAAATGAAAATATACAATGTAGGGTGTAAGTTTCTCATAATTCACATGACATACATTGATGCCTGGGATTAGACGTGGGACTCGAACTTTGAATTCTTTTAGCAGAACTTGGAGATTTCCAGTAGACTAATACTTAACTATTCAAAGTAGCCATGTCTGATCTGTTCCGAGGATGTGGTAAAACTACAAATTCCCAAGAGGCTGGTCCACTATGGATATGATTCAAGAGATTCCATCAGGACTGGTCACAGATTTCCCACGGTGTTCACAATTAATTAATGAATGGGATGTTAAAGCCTAGTCATGCCTCAGCATTCTTAAATAAGAATGGAACCGAGTTCTGTCAGCTACCCTGTGGGGAAAGCTCAATCGTCTGTCTAAATAATAAATGGAGAAAAAGTTAGACAATTTTCTAGTTAACCTGATCAATGTGGACAACTCATCCAGACATTCAAGGATCCTCAATGGCAGAAAAGAAAAATGACTCCTTGTCTCACCTTGAACCTGGAATAAGCTGGTCAAATTAACAACTGAATTTTCTGCCCTGATGACATTAACTGTGTAATTGCCAGAATTCCCATTTCAGCAGGCTCACTCCCCCAACATCTCAAAGGTTTACCCTGCTCAAGCCTTTAACGATGTTTCTGGTTAAATTTGACTGCAATTAAACACAAGATTTTTGTCGAAAAAGCTCATTATTGTTCTTTGTTTTTGCTGCCTAATTTCCTTCTGTTAATATGCTCTTAAGGCTCTGGCAAATTCCTTCTTCCAAGCTAATTTAGGAAACGCATTTTACACATAACAGGAAATTTTAAAAGCATCAGTCTAATGTTGGTCTTTCATTATTTCTCTAATAAACAGCGTAATTGGTAGGGACTGAGGCCACCTACAGATCAATCTTTAGGCAAACCTTGTATATTCAAAGTAGAAAAGTCCTCCCAGAGCCCAATTGCATTATCTTGTTAGAAAATGCTGAGAAGGATAAAAGTTAGGTTTGCTTTTTCCTACTTTCTGTCCAATCTCGTATTGCCATTAAAGAAAAAAAAAAACCATGCATTAGGCTGTGGCCTGAGACTCTAGCATAATTGCAGGAACCTTAACAGATAAATGGAAGAATCTTTCACGTGTTATTTTATCAACTTAGCTGTGAAAGCTTTCTATGCATAGCATTTTTTTAATTAAATCACTTAATATACATGTGCTCTCCAGACGTGTATGCTGTCTGCTCTATCCAGGGTGTCATTTGAAGACTCAACCCCAATTAAATCTAATTGCATTTCCTTTCAACTACAGAAGCAAGAAAAGACCCCGTAAACTTTATTTTAATTGTAAGTCAATTACATTGTCAAAGCACAGGAAAAATCTTAAATGAGTGTGAGAGGCATTCCCCCTTCTCCACGTGCTTCTCATACAGACTTACTTACTGGAAGAGCGCTGTTTCTTCAAGACACACTCAGATTTTATGGAGAGCATTGCCCTCTCTATTTGAATTAATACCACTGTTTCCAGTGGAAACATAATCACAGGGTGAAAGACATCATTGTTCTGTGGGAAGAATGACACGTTCATGCACTCCCATCACTCAAGTGAACAGACAGTTTCTTATAACTTCACACAACCAGATAGCTCTGTAATTATGGCCAAAAATTAAGTTGCGATTTTTATTTATGTCCTTTAATTTTTCATAGTTTTTTAACACGTATGCATGTGTGTGTGTGTGTGTGTGTGTGTGTGTGTGTGTGTGTGTGTGTGTGTGGTGTTCGGTGTGTTATGGTGCCTCCCATGCTCACTTCCATTGGTGGACACTCTCTTGGAGTGGCCAGAACACAGCAGACTCTCCTCCATCTCTCTTTCATGAGCTCTTATTTTGAGTCAGAGTCTCTTTACTGACTCTGGAGCTTTCAGGACTCTGATGATTATCAGTCTCTGCTGCTCTATAGGACTGGGATTATAGGTACTTGTGGCCATGCCCAGATATTTACTTGGGATCAAGAGATTCAAGCTCTGGCAGTATCAGCCCTCACATCCCCTCCCCCCCCCAGGGCCCTCAGCTCTTATACTTGCACAGGAAGGGCATTTAACCACTGAGCCAACTCTCCAGCCCTTTGGATAGTTTTATGAAAAGTAAGTTGCATACAGGTTCCAACAGAATGTGACATTGTGATTAACCAGACCCAAGTTAGCTGCATGCAAAGAACCTTCAGGGAAGAGTCAAGGAGCAGTGCCTCTAGAGACAGCCTACACACTGTCCACAGGAGAAAGGCTCCTGGAGATAGGATGGCACAGCAGGTGTTCGGTATCACAGCTATTCTAGATCTTTCCACTGATCAAAGCATATTGTTTGAGATTTCACTTCATACTCTATTAACCATCCTCTCCCCAAGGTACTTTAAGAGACTTTGGTGTGTTTTATGAGATTCAGTGAAACCACTCCTAGAAATAGTACCTGTGCTTAATCTAATTTGTTACTGAGGATGGATTTTGGTCTGGTCCACACCTCCCTTTTCTTTTTCTTTCTTTCTTTTTTTAGAATCCACATGAAGAGTTTTTATCCACTCTTAGCATCAACAAGGGTCACAACTTCTTTGTGAAATATTCTCAATTTTATTTTCTAAGTCTTAAAATTTGCATAACTGACCCCGTTTTCTCTAATTTTGTTAACTTAGAGAACACTGGCATCCTTGAAGAGTAATTATACGGAAAATTTGTGTATGTTGTCATTACCCCATATGTTTGGTTTTTTTTCCCCCCTTTACTTCGTACTTGTGATTTGAATTAGTTTAGTGACTATTACATTTTTTATAAGATACAAAAATATTTCAAAAACCAAAATATATCCAAAGAGTTTACTCAGAGACTCACATGAGTCAAGCAAGTAATGAAATAGGTAAGATTTCCATGCAGGTTGAGAAGGTCATTGAGATCAATATTATAAAGAAATGGACAGTCAATTTTTCAAGTTTAGTCAGCTGGTGTCATATAGAGAAGAGAGACCCATCTCTCAGGCTTTTAAAAATATTTTATTTATTCATTTTCAAGCAGAGAGATACAGAGAGAGAGAGAGAGAGAGAGAGAGAGAGAGAGAGAGAGAGTGAACCAGGACCACCACCTGTGGGTCTGGCTTATGTAGGTCCTGGGGAATTGAACCCGGGGACTTAGGCACTGGAGGCAAGTGCCTTAACCACTGAGCAATCTCTCCAGCCACCATCTCTCAGGCTTTTTAAGAGAGACCAGATCTGATCCCAACTTCGTATTTTCTTCCTAGACATGGGTGTCATGTTGGTGGATAGTACCGAAATATATAACCTTTAAGTTGAATTTATAGTATTTTGTTTATCAAGAGCAACAAATTTAAAATGTTTCATTGATAAAGCAGAAGAGAAATTGCTAGAAAGAATAGTTCTTAGTTCAGGAGTCAATGGGGAATGTTCAAGACACTACTGGAATATATGGGCAGGCCCTAGAGGAAAGCCGGAACACAAGCTTGATTCAGGAAAGAAACCCTAGCTCAGCATGGCAGTGACCTTCACCAACCTGTGGCTGTGTTCTGCCACCACCTGTCACCTTCATTCTGCTCATGGGACCCTGGAGACTGGGACTTTCTCCACTTAGAAAATCATACCACCAGGCGTGGTGGTGCACATCTTTAATTCCAGCACTCGGGAGGCAGAGGTAGGAGGATCACGGTGAGGTCAAGGCCACCCTGAGACTCCATAGTGAATTCCAGGTCAGCATGGGCTAGAGCGAGAGACCCTACCTCGAAAACAAAAGAAAAGAAAAAAGAAATCTCATATGCATTCTACCTCTTTCAAGAACATTCAGTAAGTCATGCTTAGACAAAATGGAAGGTAACTAGCTAGGAATTGATTTTAAAAAAATCACAAGTGTGAAAGCCCTCTAGCACTATGGAAGGCTTCTTCTGTAAACACAAGGAGCTGGTCCTCCATTTCAGGGAGCAGGAGCAGAAGAGAAAGGATCCATTCATTTCTTTTTTTTATACTAATTATCTTAAATTTTATTTTTCTTATGGAATTTTTTTGTCCATAATGAATTACATTATTTAGTGGGCAAACAGTGAGTTGTTATCCCCAATTCCCCAATGCTCCCTGCCCCATCCCCAATCAGCTGGATATCCTCCTCCGTGGGTCGTCTGGATCAGTCCTTGTGACAGGGGACATGGATAGCCTAGTATTCAGCCAGGTTCTCCTGGCCCTAGTATGTTGTTACTGAGGGGTTCCATGCCTCTGGATAGTCTCCCCCACCAAGGCTCTCACAATCTTTCCGCCCCCTCTTCCACTCAGTTTCCTGAGTCGTGGTGGATGAGTATTAAGGCTGCTTTAATGTTGAGAACTTAGGGGTCTTTGTGTCAAAAATCATTGGTTTCTGTCTCACTGGCTTATCCTGTGTTGATTGAATGGCTGTGGCTGTGGGCCTCTTGTTCATCCCGTCATTCTCTGCGGGGTTCCATATGGATCCTCCACGATATGACTGTGGTGGCTCCTCTCTTGCCGGGATCTCAGCTATCAGCCTATGGTAGGTTGGTAGGATTAGATGGGCCCCAGCTCTCTTACTGCATCCTGAAAAACACAAACATAATCTCCATCAGAGAGTGAGGTCAGTGTAGGTTAACAAATATACACATTCATTTCTATGAGAGAATGCCAGCAAGCACTTTCTTGAAATTAAAAAAAAAAATCATCTTTTTTTCCTAAATTATCCAATTTTTCATATTTCTAACAAAGAGGAAGTAAGACAAGTCTTCTCATTAGGATTCCAGGTTACCCAATTGTGTTAAGGTTATGTCTTTGAAGGTTACATAGACTCATAATACAATAAGGCTCCCCTTGCTTAGGTAATTAAACAAAAATCTAATGATCTCTCTCTCTCTCTCTCTCTCTCTCTCTCTCTCTCTCTCTCTCTCAGAGATAAAAATACCAGGATGATTAAGCAAAAGCTTTATAAGCAGCCATAGAGAAGACCAACCCTGACACTTTGAGGCAATCTGTGTGTGTGTTACCAAAGAGTAGCTCAGGTTTGTTTAAGTGAGAGTAACTAGGAGGGTTTTAAGGAACAGAGGGAGTGATACCCAGGTCACCTACTGGGAGCCACATCTGGGAGGCACTTTGCTAAACATTCCATAGGAGCTTTCCAGGTTAAGAATCCACTAATCTGGTTCCAAGAAAAGGGGGTTGCAGCTGTTGACCCAGCAAAAAAGGGACATGACGGTTCTTTGGAGAAAACCATCTTTGAAAATGATCAACTGCACTGACCTGAAACTGGAGTCATTTGTTTCATTGAAGGATGAGATGAGAAGCTGTACCACTTCCAGAGGAACTCCAGAGAAAATAATCTTAGCAACAACAACCACAGTGATCAGGGCAAGAAGAAGCACTGTGGTGACTCTCCAGGCACAAGTGGACTTTCAGGGCATGGATAGCAAGTATTTGTCATCCCTAACTTGAAGGATTTTCTTCTCATGGGTCCATGACACTGGAGATGCAGGATCTCTATTTAGCACATGCATCCCATTCACTCTTTCAGACATAGTAGAGTCTGGCTCTGAAAAAAAAAAAAACAGAGGCAACAGTGGCACATCTATTGTGGGGGACTCCAATTGCTCCCTAATTGGACCGGAGGCTCACTCCACAGGAGGGAATACATGCCTGGTACTGAAGACCTAGTCAAAAGCTTATGGTGGGGGTGGTCATGAGCCCTAGGGGAGTAATGCCTGCTGTTCTCTGGCTAAATACATATATTATACCAACCAAATTGCCTTAAAAGCACTTTAAAATATTAGCATACTGTGATGGTTAGATTTTGTTGTCAACTTGATCTTTTTAATTATCTTGGGTAGGTCTCTGAGGATGTTTACAGGAATGCAGCCTCTCAGTAGAGGGCAGGATGTAACAAAGAAACTAGAAGTAAACATCCTTTCCTGTATGGGCAGTGCAGAAAGGAAATTCCAGAGACTCAGGAAGCCATTAAGTCTGGGAAAGAGTTTTAAGACCCCACCCTAAGGCTATATAAAGGAGAAGAAATTCTCTTTGGCCCTCCTGCCTATTCCCTGTTCTGTGTGTGTGGTGTAGGTGATGGGTTTTTCTCTCTGTTCAGACCTGTGAAAGAAGGCCAGCCTTTTTCACTGTTATGGAACTTCTCCTCAATCTGTAGTTTCATAAAATACTTTCCTCTCCCAAATTGTGCCTGGTTAGAAGATTCATCCCAGCAGCATGTGACTGACTATGACACATACCCATATAATAATGCACCTCATACATACCCATACCATACACACCCATACCATACGTCATGCACTCCACATGCACCCATACCTATGAACACATGCATACACACCACACACACCCTTATCTAAGAACACACATACACACATGCATGCACACCCCACATACACCCAGACCTATAAGCACACATGCATACAAACCACACACACCCACACCTGTGAACAAACATACACGCATACATGCACCTTGCACACACCTATACCTGTGAACACACATACACACATGTATACACTCCCAACACACCCATTTCCTATGAACACACATATATACATGCATGCACCCCTTTGCATACACATAACACATACATGCACACCACACACACCCATCCCTATGAACATACATACGCACATGCATACTCACCCATCCCTATGAACACACACACACACACACACACACACACACACATGCACACCACACACACATACAGAAGCAAAAAATAAATTTAAAAAATGATATAGTCCCACACAGTGGCAAAAAACTCAAGTCAGTGTGACCAAACTGACCTAGTTCCTGCTGTGCCCCTCGCCTCTCTGCAAGTGCAGTTAATTAGACTCACGCATATGCATGACATGGTCAAATACATGATTGGTCCTCACACTCCCTCCTGACATTCAGCTGCTTAGATGCTTTCAACCTCCAGAATGACAGGAGTGTTTTTGGTTGGCAGTGGGGTGACTGGTGTCTGACAGCCACTGAGTGGCTTCGAGATGGGGGCTAATCACAAGAAAGACCAAGTACTGGGGATCTCAGCCCCAACTTCAAGCGACAGCCAGAGAAAGGGGCTGAAGGTTGAGTTGGTCACACCACCTAACTTTCTTATGTGTGTATTTTAGAAGCAAGCTCTCTCTACCTAAACAACGATACCAAACAACAATAAATCTCAAAACCTTTGTCTTAAATGGAATTTATGAAACAAGCACACAAAATTACAACAAATGTGTTTTTATGTATATCAATAAAATGCCTACAACCATTGATATATAATTCCTTTGGGGGCATATGTTCTTTGTCTTAATTTTAATGTTCCTTATATTACCCCAAAACTGAGGGATATTCAATAGGAATATCATTTCTACACTAAGGGAATCTTCATTTCAAACTTTAATGAATGTGTTTGATCTTGGAGGAAAATGAAGTGAAAATAACTGTCCCACACCATCTCTCTCTCTCTCTTTCTCTCTCTCCCTCCCTCCCTCCCTCCCTCCCTTCCTCCTTCCCTCCCTCCCAACCATCTAGTCTCCATTACAGCCAAACTGGTGCCTCTTGAAGTTTTACTAGCCAAAACTGAGGCTCTGCTTCTATTTCTCTTTCTGTAAACTCATCGTTAACTTCATTACAATCTAGGACCCTTGCATAAGCCGTTTCCTCTGTCTGGAAAGTTACTACCAGAGACAGCTGAGTGGTATTTTTTCATTATTTAAATGCTATCTTTCCTGGATGATCCAATCTTAGAAACACTTCCCTCCAGAATGCAATACTGCTAAGGTATTACCTTCTTCCAGAGTACTAATTAAAATATTATTTTATAATATTGATTTGTATTAATTTTAACCTATTTTTTGTGCCTCCAATGTTCGTTTTCAGTAATCTATGATTGATTGCAAAAATGGTCCAATTATTTCAAACTTTGACCCCATGGCCATTACAGTGTGGTTTTGTACATCATCCCAGAAGAAATGGAGCTAGTTCCTCCCCTGAAATCCAGACTTGCCTTTCATTTGACTCAGCAAACAGAATGTGAAAGAAGCCATGTTGGATATGTTGTAGGCACAGAGCCAAGGGCTTGTTACTCCCCCTTAGAGCCCTGGTTTTATCAGGAACAAAAGATACAGCTAGGGTATGACTAAGGAACACACAGATCCAACTTCTCAAGGCCACCTCAGATCCTACAATAAACAGCCATGACCCATCCAGGACAATCTGAGTGCCTACCCTATCTACAGTTCACAGTGAGCTGCAAGAGAGCCCAGGTATCCTATAGTTCACCTGTCATTACCAGTGCCTACACACCTAGATAACTTTAGGTTATTGCTGATAATTCCCATAAACAATGCATCAACAGAGAATAGATTCAACATCTATTCCAAGACCCAAGAATGGTGCTTGGCATATACAAAAATATATTGATATAAAAAGAAAAGTGTTGGTTGGATATGAGGAAGACTGAGTTAGGTGAGTTAAAAATAATTTCTTAGTACACTAATCCAATTACATTTTCCCAACTTGGACTAGGATGAACTTTAAATGATATAATAAGTTTGCTCATGCAATTAATTTAGTTCTTCTGGGCATCCAAACCAATTACTGGAAAAGACAAAAAAAAAAAAAACAACATTAGAACAGACATCACTACTAAATAAAAGGTATTCAAATATTTATATCTACTCTCTCCCTCTCTGCAGAGTCTATAAATACAGCATCCGAGACAAGCTTTATTGGTGTGGGCTGAAGGAGAAGGCAGCCAGAAGACAAGTGTTGCCTTCATCCTGTTCCTACAGACTTTGTTGCTTATTGTAATGCCAAAGGGAAGGGAATCCATCCTGGAAACTTTGACCAAATCAGTGAAGCTTTTCCATTATCACAGCAGGAGAGTCAAGCTTTGGGTTTTCGTTTTTAAAAGATAATCTGTCTTAAAATGTGCACCGTAACTAGCTAGGTCTAAATAATGTTAAGAACATTCTAAATGTTTTCTAAAAGTCGCCTGGGATTCACTGATTTTAGCTTCTATATTACAAAACCCGTTCCTTGCCAGCCTTTGTATTTTTTCCCTGTCCTGCCGTTGCAGTGAAACTGAATGTCTTCATGTTTGCAGATTGCAGACAGACACCGGGAACCCATGCAGATCAAACAAAGCCTGGCTTTGAACTCTGATGATGGAAAAACTCCTGTGGAAAAAGTTCTCCTTTTGTTGGGGAAAAAAATTAACAGAATTATCATGCGCTTTTTGAAAACCATTGATATTTTAAATGATTTCAATTCATAAGGCTCCACATGTAATTGAAGATTTGTATCAAAGGGAGTGTGCTTTTCTTTGTCACCAATCTTCACACATCCATCTCTTAGCTCTCCTCCTTTCCTTTCCTCCTTCCACCATCCTCCAAGCATTCCTCCTTCCTCTCATGTCTGCCTCCTTCAAATGTATGTTCTCTCCCTCCCTTTTCCCTGTATTCTTTATTCCCCTGTCTTTCTCTTTCTCGATTTTTTCTTTCTTACTTTTCCCCTCCCTTCCCTTCCCTTCCCCTCCCTTCCCCTCCCTTCCCTTCCCTTCCCATCCCATCCCATCCCATTCCTTCCCTTCCCTTCCCCTCTCCTTCCTTTCCCTCTCTCTCCTCCCTTCCCTCCCCTCCCTTCCCTTCCCTTCCCATCTCTTCCCTTCCTATCCCATCCCATCCCACCGGATCCCTTCCCTTCCCTTCCCATCCCATTCCTTCCCTTCCCTTCCCCTCCCCTTCCTTCCCCTCTCCTCCCTTCCCTTCCCTCCCCTCCCTTCCCTTCCCTTCTCTTCTCCTCTTCTACTTCCTCCCCCTCTCTGACCCTCTCTCATCTCTCCCAATCATCCCCTCAGTTAGCCACTTAGTAAGAGTAGATTTTTTAAATCTTCTTTCTTAGCACTCAGATACTTTATAGCATAGGTTCAACATACTCTGTTTCTTAATTTTCTTAAACTGAGTGTAGTAGATGACAAATAGAAACTTAAATATGGTCAAAATCACTCTGCTTTCTAACTTTCAAAATGTATGCCAGGTATTTAAGTGTTGTTTGTATAGTCTTGTTATTATCATTCTGAAACATATTATATTTTGGTATATTTATGGAATTCTACTTGAACACTATATATATATATCTATCTATCTATATATATATATATATATCTATATATAGATATATATATATATATATATATAAAATCTGTTTACATTACTCAAGAATAGTGTTTTAACAAAATTGCCATGGTAGTTTAATTTGCCTTCAGATTATCTGGTTTTCCAGTTATTGTAGTCAGCTCCAAGTTTCTGGGATGAACATCCAACCAGACACAGTTTATGAGAGGAATGGGTTTATCTCAGGCTTACAGATCCAGGGGAAGTTCCATCGATGGAGGGAGAAGCTGTTTCCCTTTCATAGATGCAAGTAGAGAGAAAGCACCAGCAGCTGGCATCACAAAATATCCAGTACTCAAACTGCTCTCCCCACACCTTTGGGCTGGAATCCAGATCATCTCCCAAACCCCCCTTAGGGATAGACTCCAGGATCAGTCTCCAGTGTCACCTCCTCCAGCTCTACGGCTGGAGACCTCCAAGTTACAAGTTCAATTTTAATAAAACACTTGAGTCTATGGGGCCTGACATTTACACTATCATATTCAAATTACCACACCAGTTACTGCTAGCTCATTGGATTGCTATTGTGTTTTTCTATTTAAATAGTCTCAGAATTTAAAACTAGTTTGGCCATTGGCATTCCAAAGTTAATCTAAACTTCTAAAAAGAATGAGATAGAACAAAATACAGATAATTTGCAACATAGCTTTTAAATCAAAAAAGTCAAATTCAAAGTAATTATAACCCGACTAACCAAGTGTAAAAATCACCTTGAATTTTAACTCAATATGGCAGGAATGTTGTGAGATTTTTCACATTTATGCACAACTACCCACAGAGTTCATGTGAAATGTAATTTCACAACATATTTTATAGTCTTTATAGAAATGGTCAAAGCCTTGATTGCTTATGATAAAGAAATAAATACTTTTGTCCAAAAAAATAGAAAAAAGTTCTTTGGGATGACGCTACCCAGGCAGGTGTTATGATCATCATAAAACACTGAAATGAACATAAATGCCCTACAATGGGAGAATGAGTAATAAATAACCATAACATGAAATTGAGAGAATTTTTATAGGCACTAAAAATAAAAGAATGACGATTATGTTAGAACACAGAACAGTCTAATAACAGAAGGTTTTGTTCTCTATGCTATTATTAAATCAAGTTAGGAAGGATGGGAGTCAAACGATTTCCCAACATGGACTCACTGGTGGGGACACAGGCACAAAGGTGACAGATCCTAAGGACCTGGCCCCTTTGGCTCTGCATCCCCAGCCCTTGAAGAGCATTTCAACCTCCATCTGGGAGTTGTTCCTATCTTTTCATGGTGCTTCACTTCCTTCTGTCTGGTCCTTAGTGAATTGCAAGATGGAGTAGGGATTGCTTCTTTACACAAGGCTTCTTTGAACATTTAATACGTACTCTGTGTATTTGTTTAATTTTCTTAATGCTTTATTTACTGAGGAATTCAAGCTCAACCAACTGTCCTACGTCACATCTCTGCCAGCTGTAAGCCCAAGGTGAAGGTGTCAGCTGCCTTGATTCCTTCTGATTAATTCCAAGGCATCTGGACACACCTCTCCCCTGAGGGCTGGATGCACCTGTTGGCATTTTGGCACTGCTGAAGCATGACACAAAACTCAGTATTCATCAAGGCTCTCTTGTGTCTACCTCCAAACTCCACCCTTTGATGACACTACCTGATTGGACGGGCATCCTCTGTGATGAGGACTTCATCTTATCGAGATCACTTCTGTGAAGACACCAAATATTTATCCAAACGGATCTCTGGACACATATAAGATGGGCCTCTGTAAACATATGCAAATAAGTTTACATCCTGAGCTGCTGGGGTTAGGACACCAAGAGTTGAATTTGAGGAATATGTAGTTTAACTTGTAACAGTGTCTATGGCATGAGCTTTCAGAAAGTGACACTATTATTATCAGCAACTCTTCAGAGAAACAGCCATATTGTACACAGATAGCGTATACAACAAAGCAAACCAAATCTGATGGAGACAATCACTTTGTGGAGGGAATAGGATTCTAACTTATTGGGTAATGTTGCTGTCCATCTTTTGTCCAGGATTTTCCCTGTTTTATTTATTTAATTCCTTTCTATCCCCTCAACTTTACACTATTTTAAAATAGGAGAAATCTAGAAAAACTCTGAATATAAGCAAAGACCGTACAACCTCAAATGGGACTTGACGCTCTCTTCCCTCGTTCCTATATTTAGGGTATCGTCCTTTCATCCTCCATCAGAGACATCCAGGGAGGAGGTCACGTTGGAGCACGTGGGAGTCTCTTTCTCTTCAAGCTCAGCATTTCACAGCCTTTAATTACCTTCCTTTGTGTAGCTTCCCAGTATTTTATTTCAACATTTCTCCTTATCCTTGCCAGAAAAGAAAGCATTATCTTCAAATTTCTTTCATCTCTCCTCACTGCCTTGTAGTAGATATGAGGTACGTGTCATGTCCTGCAGATTGTTCACAGAGAGAAGGTCTCCGGGCCAAATGACAACGTCTTTGACTTCCTTATTCTTTCCTCTTACAATCTTCTTAAATATTTATTTTCCTCCAGGTAATTTGGCTATTGGGTTCCTTTCTTTCCAGTGTATCACACATGACTCTTGCATCAAAAAGCCAAATGTTTTGTTTTCAGAATAAATCATATTGCATTGTATAGTTTTATGGTTTGAAAGAAGAAAAGAAGGGCTTGGGAGATGACTCGGTGGTTAAAAGTGCTTGCTTATAAACTTGCCTGTCTCAGCTCAACTGCCCAGCACCCACGTAAAGCTGTACACAAAGTAGCGCATACATCTGTGATCCCAACATGTTTATATCAAAAGGAAGCCCGTGGGAGCTGGACTGGCACAATGTAGGGGAGCCGACAAAGGAGATTTTTTCTCAGAATGGAAGGAGAGGATGATGACCCTGGCATTGACCTCAGACCTCTACACTACAGTGGAACGTGCACACTTATATACACAGACACACACATCCGTGACACACAACACGCATAATCTTTAAAAAATGATGAAAGTAAATGATCATATCTGATTTGTCTGAATTGAAACATTCCCTCCTGGGAGGAAGAAGGAGAAAGAAAGAAGAGAAGGAGAGGAGGGAGGAAGGGAGGGGAGAGGAAAAAAGGTTGAGAAGACTCATGAAGCTCAGAAAACTTACATGACTCAGAAAGTTATAAGATTCATGGGATCCCTCCATGGGGTTGTGAAAGCAGATAAACTAACAATTGTTGAAGAGAAGACTTATGTAGTTACACGGATGTTGTTTAAGGAGCCCAGGGATAGAAGGTTTATGAACTGTCACTGATGCCAGGTTGGTACTTACAGGTACCTTTAAGGAACCCAGATAAACTCATTGGCTCACCAGCTCAACGTGAGTTGAATTGTTTTGTTTGTTTGTTTTGTTTTTTGTTTGTCTGTTTGTTTTTGGTCTGTCACCTGTGTTCTGTCTCTGATGAAGAGACATTTGCTTACATCTCCCATAAAAACTCAAACAATAAGTAAGAATCAAATTTAAATATATGTTGAGCATTTAAAAAAAACCTTAGATTCCTCAGAAAAGATTGATGTGTCATAGACATTAACATTAAGAACTTTCTGTAAAGGATTTTAATGTCAGGAATGCCCAGCTATGCAGGTTAAACTATAAGTGAAGATGACATTTCACACAACTGAGTCCAAGAGGGATCTCTTCCATTCAACCATTAAAATTCCTCTGGAACTTACTTTTCTTGTTATTCTTCTGGTCCACTTTCTAAATCCTGACTGAGTCCTCAAGGGAGGTCTCCGTAGAAACCAGAGGACATCTCTTCTGTTACTAAATAGCAGTGTGAGTCATATCCTGATTCCAAACCTGCAAACTACTCATGTCTCACTTCTTAGGTTCTGAATGATTCAAATGTCATCATTTTCTCAAATGCAGCCCCTGCTTGTTTTCTGGATCCAACTCTAAACCACTGTGGGCAAGACGGTGTCACTATCTCACGTAAGCCACATGGCGAGACATGACAGAGAGACCCCTTTACAAAGGAAGTTTGAAGCAATGTGAGAGGTGATCTGACGTCATTGCCAAACTGGAAGAAACAGCTATTCACTTGCAGAACATCTTTGAAAATGGAAAGAATTTTGTATGTATATGTATGTACATATGCCTGTATGGATGGGTATGGTGTGTGTGTGTGTGTGTGTGTGTGTGTGTGTGTGTGAGTGTTCATAGGTCAGAGTGCACAGGAGGTCAGAGGACAACCTCAGGATGCCAGGCTTTGCCCTCCACCTTGTTTCAGATAGGGTCTGTCTTGTTACTGCTATTGTGAACACCTGTCAAGCCAGCCATCAATGCTTGACCCTAACTAGGCCTAACTTTGGGACTCTCCTGCCTCCATCTCCCAGTGTTGAGGTGCATTGTGATTTTCATTGACTAGTCCATAAGCCAATGACCTGCTTTACTAAACTAATTCCTCTCAGAACTCCTTTCTGTCCAGGAAGCCTGACCCCATTGCCTAGTTCATGGGCAAATGGACCAACAATAAACACCTGACCCAAACTAAACAATCACCAGCCCAAGTATTTGGGAACAGTCACCAGGAAATGAGAGACAAAAAAAAAGAAAAAAAAATTAGCTATCTAGGAAAGAATGGATATCACCAGGATTAAACAGAAGCATGCTCAAATTTAAATGTAGTCTCATGAACCAGATGAGTAATTCACATGGTTTAAACATGAAAACCATGCTTGTCTCTTTCAGGTTCAACCATAAAAGTAGAAGAAAAAGGAGGAGGAGGAGGAAGAGGAGGAGGAGGAGGAAGAAGAGGAAGAGGAAGAAGAGGAACAGGAAAAGAAGGAGGAGAGAGAGAGAGTCTTATTATAAGGAACTGGCTTAAGGAGCTGGACAGTTGGGAGGATGAGCTGTCTTGGCTACATATTTTCAGGGAGGGCAGCCCTGATGGGAGAGTCTTCTACCTGATAGAGCCAGGCCCACCTATGTGATTTAGGATACTGTCTCCTGCTTTAATTCAGCTGATCTTGGACCTTTGTCACACCCACAGAGCACCTTCACAGCAAACTCAGATGATTATCTGACCGAAGATTCACATCAAAGCAACCATGACAAAGTTCATCTTGCCAACCCAGGAAGGGGACAGTTAACTCACAAACACATTGTTTGCCCTGAATAAATCAAAGCTTGTCTTAAATACTGAGATGAAGGGTTAATAAGACGATAAGGCCTAAGGAAGAAATAAATAAGGGTGCGTAGGCTGCACATCTTTCTTTCTGGCAGCATGACACAACATTTTAGAGGTCCAAAAATTTTAGATATAAATACATTATTACTCCTAATGAGTTGGGGTCTAGGTAATGATCATTCATGAGTTATGACATGTTATATTACACAAAACATTCTCTGTCACCTTATCAAGGGACACTTTTGAAAAAATAAAAATAATATAAAAATCATTATTAATGTATGGCCCTTTACAAAATTAATTGGTGGCTGGATCTGACCTGTAGGCCTTAGTTTGTTGACAGTTACCAAAAAGAAACTTCAACACATGTTACCCAGGAAGTAGTCAGAAAAATTCACACATGCACAGATATATATGTATAATACACACACACATATATATACATATGTGTAAATAGAAGTGCAAATATATGTATCTTTGTATATCAAGTGAAAGAGCAAATTAATCAATAACATGCATTTTCAATTTTGTGCACGATGGATAAAATGGTGGATATATACGTCAAGCATCTATTTTTGTAAAACAATTATATATTTCAACAGAAATTATTTCTAGGCAATGTCATAATATAGATACATTTTTATTCGTGATTTTTAGTCATTTCCAATTCTACAGTAAGAAGTCTATTTAATCATTCAACAACCAATTACTGACTTATTTTCTATCACTGATTTAGGCAATGGAAATACAATCCTAAGCACACAACCTCAGACCATGCTCTAGCTTAGTGGGCAAGAGAGAAAAGAAAGAAGCAAATGAAAAAAAATAAGAATTAAAAAGCAAATGAATACATATGTAATTTGAATCCCTGTGAAGTGTCCTGAGGAGAAAAAAGACAGTTCTACAAGCCAAACACTATTTATAGTCAATTTTAATCATTATATAATCAGCATACTGGTTTGTGTAGTATGCATAGTGTATTTTGGTATTGTGTGCTGGAACACACTTCGACTTCTTAAGTTAATACTCTAAAAAACTTGCAGAGTTATATTCCAGGAGAAAATATCTAGAAATGCCTGAAAAGGCTGAAAGTCTTCCCAAGAAATATTGAGCAGATTTGAACTCCTACAAATGAATGCTGGGTAATTGGCTGGAGCTCCCGATGGCATTCCTGCAGACATTTAGAGTTTTCCACTGTGTTCATATCATTCATGCATTTCCCCCCGAAACTGAAAGATAAATCTGACAAGCTCCGGGTAAACACTGGCTGAGACTCTGTGGTTTCTGGGGATGGGAGGTGACATGACGGATACTCTGTTATCATCCTGGCTCCTATTAGGCAGCCTCCGCCAGGAATCCGGATAGATCAACGTGTCAGGCTGGAGGCTGGGTGATAATTCAGACAGGGCCAGAGCAGAAGCCACTGCTCACACACTCGGGAGAACACAGCCATGCACACATTTCTTCCCACTGCAGGAGGAGTGAGCCGAGGAAGGTTTGAATTCCGTGGCATAATGAGTTAGACCACACCACCAGAGTCTTGCCTCCACCATTAGGACAATTATGTTGTTTCTTCCTAGCTGAGATCAGATGCCACCCCTTTGCCTGCGTGGAAAAAAAGATTGACCAGAAGGGCCATCATGAGAAAAAGCAGACCTGGAGCTGAGTTGTCTCTGTGCTTCCTGACCAGGGTGACACTCGTCCCTAGATGCAAGTTGAACACACTTTCACTGCTTCTACAGAGGCCATAGCAGAGGGACACGCCCCATCCCTAGAAGGAGGGAAAGCCAGGTTTCCAGACTAACTGTGATGTTTTACCTGAAACGTTCAATCTACTGAATTAACATTCTAGTCATTTGGGAGAACTTTCTGTTCTCCGTCTTCATTAAATGTGACTCTCGGTTGGCCTCCAAGGTCCCCAGGGATGAATGCACCTCAAGGTGCGTGTCCAGCCTAAGACTTGCTCCTTGAATGTGACTGTCCCAACCTGGGTAGCTGTGCTTTCTCAAAAGAATTGCTTATTTGTGTGTGTGCATGCTTACTGTAAATTGTTTATTTGTGTGTGTATGTTTATTGTAAATTGTATCTTTGTGTGTGCATGTATGTGTGTTTGTGTGTGTGTGCAGGTGTTGGTGCCCATGCACATGTGTGTGTACCCTTGCTCAGATGTGTGTGTGTGTGTTTATGTGTGTGTGCAGGTGCTGGTGCCCATGCACATATGTGTGTACCCATGCTCAATCGTGTGTGCATGCATGTGTGTGTGCAGGTGCCCATGAACTTGTGTGTGTACCCATGCTCAAGTGTGTGTGTGTGTGTGCATGTGTGTGTAAAGCCATGCACATGTGTGTATGTGTGTGTGCAGGTGCAGGTGTTGGTGCCCATGCACATGTGTGTGTGTACCTATGCTCAATCATGTGTGCGTGCATGTGTGTGCAGGTGCCTATGCACGTGTGTGTGTGCATGACTGCATGTGGAGGGTGACTTTGAATGTTCTCCTCAATTGATCTCTACCTCATCTTCTGAGACAAGGTTTCTCAATGAACCCAATTCGTCTAGACCTAGCAAGCTAGTGAGATCCAGAGATGCAGACATGAGAATGTCTCCACTTCACAGTGGGTGTGAAGATTAAAGGCACACACCACCATACCTGGCATCTAGATGGGTTCTGGAGATTTGAACTCGGTTCCTTGTGCTTCAATGGCAACTGCTTTACCCAGTGACCCATCTCCCCACCATAAAGTACATTATTTTAATTTAACTTTTCCAACAACTGTATAAGTAGGGTGATATTGTATGGCCCAAAAATTTAGGATGAGGAAAGAGAAGTTTTGTTTTTTTTTTAAGGGATGATGACAAGGGGTCCTGCTTTAAACATACCGGAGGGACCCAAGCCCCATTCACCTGCTACAGCACCTCTGTCTTTGAAACACGAGACTTGGACACTGGCCTTCCCACAACCAACCATTCTGCATGCAAAGCCAATAGAGGACCACAGCAAATGCCTTTTGCCTGACTAAATAAGAGATGTTGACAACTTTTTCTTTAATTCTTTTTCCCCAAGCCTAGGAGTCACACCTTTGGTTTCCTGAAATGATTCTGCTTATACTATCACCTTACAGAATGTTTCCATAGTTCTAGTGAAGAGGGAGGGAGAGAAAGAGAAAAGGCAGAAATGCCCCAGCTGGGGTAGGCTCTGCAGCCTGAAGGGTACATGGTGTGTTTTGCTCACCTGGGCTCCAGCGGTCCAGCTCAGTCACATGGCTTTGATTCTGCAGAGTCAGGCACTGACTGTATCACCTCCCAGCATCAATAAAGCTGTCCTAATTTTCCTAAATTGATGGGAGCCTGATAGACCTGATGACCTTTCCCTGAAATGCCATTTACAAGTATGATTGAATTATCCTCCATGGATGAGCTGGTACCTAGAGCTGATATATCATACTCCACAGGTAGCAGAATAATCTACTGCCTCACGTCTCCAGCACTGAGGAGATCTGCTGTAGGCAGATTACAGATGTTTAGCTTCAGAATACAAAAGGTGACCCTGGAGATGGTGACTATTCTTAGTAAAACTTTGTTCTAGATGATGACCTTTTATTTTTTCCTCCAACTGGATTAACCATATCTGTATGGCATGTCTACATCTCAAAACTCAATTTAGTTATTTATTTCATCTGTTAGGGGGGAAATGAAAAAAATAGAAAGAATGCAGTCAAATTTCTTGGACTATAGGCTATTGGAAAAGTAAGAAATATGATCATTTCGTTGGCATTGTCTATTTGTTATGGTGAATGTTTTATATAGGCTATTTTTTTCCTAGCCCTGACCATAATATGAAAATATTAGCATTTAGTTTATTTTGAGCCTACTTTTTGTTAAATACCATTAGAATATCTAGAGATAGTAAAATCTATCCTCATTGAATTTGCTTTCTGTGATGAGTTAGTCTTTTATATGGTTCATAGTGTTGGGAATTGAACCCTGGACCTTATGTATGTGTGTTTGGTAAGCATTCTACCATATGGTTAATCTTCCTTGTCAGCTTGACTGGATTTGGAGTGGCTTGGGAAACATCCCAGTGATGTGTCTGTAAAGATGTTTTCAGGGTTAACAGGAAGGGAGACCCGGCCTGATTGGGAGTTTCATCATCCCATGATAGCAGTTCTGCGCTGACTGAAAACGGAAAGAGGACCCACTCCAGCCATCAGCATTCCCTGCTCTCTGCTTCCAGGTCTCCCCAGAGGTGAGGAGTCCCATCCTCAGGCTCCTGATGCCATGAACTCCACCATGCCTTTCCTCTCATAATGAATTAGAGCCCAAGCCTCCTTCCTTCCTTAAGTTGCTTTTATTGCATATTTGTTAAAGCAATGAGAAAAGTAACCAATACCCTTTCATAGGATGCTTTCATAGGAGGAAACTGAGGCATAGACTTACTAAGGAGGTTTCTAGGTTTCTAAGCAGGGAACATTTGCCTAGAACATAGCATGTGTTCAATAAAACCTTAAAGACTAAAACAGAATACTGTGTTGATTCAGCTTTTTTCTGTCTCCACAAGCCAAGCTTACTCACTGCCCATTGGGGGGAAAGGGGAGGAACACAAGAAAACCCTAAAGTAGACATATTCAGGGGCAGGATCAGGATTTGGAGATTGCTCTGTTAATTACTAGTTGCTGCTCACATCTCATTTTGGTCACCATGCACTGAGGTAAATACATTGTTACATGTTATGTCATAGAACAGAAGTCAGCCAATTAGGGACTGTGTCTACAAAGTCACTTCCTGCTTTTGTCAATAAAGTTTTATTGAGCTAGGCAAGCTCACATGTTTAGATACTCTGTAAAGTACTTTTCAGGCTATCATAATTGTAACAGAGCCTGTAAGGTCCACACAGCGGAACTGGCTCTTTATAAAAATGGTTGGTGACCTTTGTGGGAACTTCTTGAAATAATCCTGACAACATTAAATGCAGATACTATTGCTGTCCCTGGTTTGTGGGTGTGCCAACTTTTTCAGAATAGAGGAAAGGATGCTTACTGAAGATCACAAAGTATTTTTTTTTGAGGTAGGGTCTGGATCTAGCCCAGGCTGACCTGAACTTCACTATGTAGTTTCAGGATTACTTCGAACACATGGCGATCCTATCTCTGCCTCCCAAGTTCTGGGATTAAAGGATTGCACCACATGCCCAGCTAAAAAGTGTTTTTTTTTTCATATATTTATTATCAATAATTAGATACATTGTATGAGCAAATCTTGTGATGGTAGTCCGGTTTCCCTCCTCTCTGTTCCCTATCCACTGAGGACACTCCTTGGTGTGCATACTGGATCTGTTCATGTGCTGGGCACAAAGTATTTTTTCAATTCTAACACTTCTGCACATGAACGCCTGGTGGAGATGAGAGTGTCTGAAGCCATAGTGGGCTGGGTAGGATTCCCCCTGACATGGAAACCAATAGAATCTTCTCTCCTACAACCCTAACTCTCTCTCTGTGAGTTTCTCAAGCTCACAGTTGGCATCGTCGTGAACTTCTTTGAGCCATTTCTTTAGTAGTGTTTCATGTCTTGTGTTATACAACCCCTTCAAAATTTGGAAGGCACTCCTTGAATATAAATGAAATCCAGTCCCATAGGTAGAAGACAATTTGTTGTCTTCCAGACTGTTGGGACTATAAATAAGACCTTTTCTTATGTCTTAATTGTGCAATAGTAATTCCCATGCAGTCAAAAAAATGTTTACACTTTCATTTTCATAATATACATTGAAATTGTGTGATTATAAACATTGAGGTTTTTATATCTATAGTCTCTTTAATGATGCTTGCTTGTCTTCCTTGAAATCTATAAACATTTATTAGGCAGGCATAAATGACTTTGTGTTCTACATTAAATCCTATCTGGCAGCATTTACAAATAATGCGATCACAACTCAGCTCCAAATAGCAGCTAAGATTTAGATATGTAAGCCTAATAATGACAGACTTTACCATATATGTGTATGTATAACTCAAAAATTTATATATAGATTATATAATTTATATTCAGATTTTTAAGGTCTGTTTTGCATCACATGAAATCTAACTGTTGGAAGACTCAGCTTGTAGGTCAAGTGTTTCTTGTCACCAACAGAATTCAAAGCTGATGGTTGAATAGCCCATGACTGTACAGCTGAAGCCATGGTCAGAATTTGGGTCTGTGAATGCATTATGTAGTAAAGAGCTAAATGTATTTAAATGTTTGCTTAGAATAGTAATTTCCAGGAAAGAAGGAATGAGGTAGTACTCTTCAATAAAGCAGAGAGACATGATCATCCTCACAGGATCCATAAACCCTATGACACTGTGTCTCTTACAATATACTGGGTTTCTAAAGAAAGACTGCAGGTCCCAGTGGGAAGGTGCTAAGGAGGCTAGACTCATAATACGATTTACCAAAACCCGTGAATGCCAGCTGAGTATATGGGCAATATTTTATAGTGTTAATTAAAATGACTACTATACAAATAGGCAAGTGGCTTTAACATATTCCTACAAAGGACTGTAAGCCGAGGTGTCATGGCAGATGTGAGTTGTGTCCTATGACACTGATCTGTGTTCTATAACAAGGTAAGAAGAGTAACACTATAAAAAGATCTAACACATAGCCAGCCAAAATCTTGCAAACTTATGAAGAGGTTTATTGAAATATCACCTTAGTTTTAGTTAATAAAACATGCCTAGGCTGGAGAGATTGTCTCATTGTTAAAGGCATTTGCTTGTAAAGACAGATGGCCTGTGCTTGATTCAACTGAACCCAAGTAAAGCCAAATGCACAAAGAGGTGTCTGGAGTTTGATTGTAATGGCAGGAAGCCTGGGAATACCCATTCTTTCTCTCCCTCTCCCTATCTCTCTCAAATAAATAAAAAATATTTAAAAATAATAACTTGCCTAGCAGGTCATGATGGCACCTGTCTTTAGGTCCAGCACTTGGGAGGCTGATTTAGGAGGAGCTCTGTGAGTCTGAGACCAGACTGGAACTACAGAGTCTTGGACTAGCGTGAAACCCAGACTTTAATAAACAAATAAACAAACAAACAAATAATCAAATAATGCCCTAAGTGTGTGTATGCCAGTCAACATAACAGTTGTGTAGACACATATAAAATCAGAATATAATCTTATAAGTAGGAGGGTATAAATGAAAATATTAGCAAATAATATTATAAAATACTTCCCCAGCTTCTTGATTTCTTTAAGGGAAATAAAACAGTTCATTAAAATAAAAACAAGTTGTTTGTCTCCATCACCTTGCTCAGTCATCTCTTTATGGAAAATGAGGCCCAGCCTTGGGGTGTGGCTGTGGCTTCCTTTCTCCTGGGCTCTGATCCTTTGCCTCATGGGGTGAAAATCAAATCTGGGAACATCTCAGCAGCCCTATGTCTCTCCCCTGGCAATCTCAGAAGGAGACAGGAACCAAAACATTCCAAGACAGGAACTAAAACAAGAAGTAGAAGTAAGCTTCCAAGAAACATCTGATCAATCCCAACTTATTTCTAGAAAGACAAAACACATTTGCAAAATCCTCCCGCTTCATCCTAGAATGGAAGAATCAAAATGAGCCGATACGAGAGACCATCAGTGACTTCTTCCCTCAGATTTCTAACGTTGAGAAACATAGGAAGTGAACACAACCATGCCCTCTTCTTTATTAAAAATGGAGTAGACTACTTAAAACTCATTCACAATTGGCCCACCTATACCTCACCTGTGCGTTAATGGTTTCTGCCTAGTGGTGAATTGTTCCTGGCTTTTAACCCCAGTTCGAGTTACTCAATATTCTTTCTCGCATTCTGTCTCTGTGGTCATCCTTTCTTACGTTTTACCAGGTTTTTCCTCAGCAATGCTGATTGTAGGCAGCATCCTCATCCAAATCTTGAGCCTTTTATTGCAGTAAGTTTCACAACCCATAAAACTCATCATGTTAAAGTACACACTTCATTGGTTTAAGTATATTCACAAAGTATGGAATCCTCACCACAATTTAATTCGAGCAAATGTTCAAAACTATGAAAGAAAACTGAGCATCCATCAGAAGTTACTCCCCATCATTTTCTCGCAGGCTCTGGCAGCCCCTTCTTGTCTCTATAGATGTATCTCTTCTAGACATTTCACGTAATTGGAATCACTCAGCATGTAGCCTTTTGTAGCTGAGTTTCTTAGTGTTCTATGTGTCCAATTTAAAGTATGTAGTCATTCCTATTTATTGGTAAATAATATTTTGCTACAGAGGGATACATATTGTTTTTCCATTAAAATTCTAATGGACATTTGGATTACATATACTTCTGATTATTAATAGTTATAAAGATTTTATGTAGTTACAGGCACATATTGAAAATATTCTTTTTTAAATATTTTATTTATTTGAGAGAGACAGAGAAAGCGAGAGAGAGAGAGAGAGAGAGAGAGAGAGAGAGAGAGGCAGACAGAGAGAGAGAATGGGCACACCAGGGCCTCCAGCCACTGCAAATGACTCCAGACACATGCACCCTCTTGTGCATCTGGCTTTATATGGTCACTGGGGAATCAAACTCTGATCCTTCTGCATTGCAGGCAAACGCCGTGACCGCTAAGCTATCTCTTCAGCCCTGAAAATATTCTTGAAAATATCCTTCTGTTGTATCTGTTTAGACTGAATTGCTGGGTCACTTGGTAGTGCTGTAGTTAATTTCCTGAGGAACTGTCACAATGCTTGCAGAATTGGCCCCATCAGTCTGTTGCTTCTGCATCAATTTCTCCACATCTTCATGACCATCATGACCACCCACCCTCTGGTTGCAGACATCTTGGTGGATGAGAGGTGGCCGATTGTGTCCCAAGACTGTTTGGTTTCTCTTATGATCAGTGCTGCTGAGATCCATTCATACTGCTGTCCATTGCCGCTGATGTCTTCTGGAAGCTGATTCTTTCTTAAACAGCATCCTCAGAAAAAATCTTGCTGAAGAAAGTTTTCTCAATTTGTGTGTATCTCGAGATGCCTTTTTGCATATACTCATTTTAAAGCATAACACGTTTTAGTGGCAAATCACAATAATGTGAGGTTTTACAAAGTCATCATCCTGGACCTTAACATATTTTCACAAATAAAATATGACCATCGAGTTATCTGTACCTCGATCAGAAATAGAAACTCATCAGTGTGCCTGAAGCTCCTACTGTGCCTCTAAGCTTCTCCCAGTTTCCGCTGAGTTCATCCCCATGTGTGAGAAAGCCTTGTGTGAGCCTCAAAGAAATAGAATAATGACATTTAAATGTACTTTACAGAGCCTTCCTAACTACTCTACCATATTATATCCTATGTGGGTGAGAATTCTCCCTTGTGCTGTCTGTTGACTTTCCTTCATGGCGGTTCATATTCCTTTCCAGTCTCTACTTTGTCTTTTTAGGACCTTGTGTTTGGTAGATCCATGGATTATCTCGCCTGTGTTCAGAATGTAGAAGAGTTCTGTATTTGCTTTGAGTCACACCCACCACACTGGAATGATTTCAAATTATATACACTGATCTGGCTTCACTGTTTCCTGTCTACAGTTAGTGAAATTTCAAATTCCATACCTTGGTGTCCAATTTAAAATATGTAGTCATTCCTATTTATTGGTGTCATGGTTTGATACAGGTGTCCCCCACAAACAAATGAATATGTTCTGATTGATCGATCCTCAGCTGATGGCAATTCGGGAATTAGAACATCACTAGAACTGTGTTGTTGGGGCGGGCTTATGGGGGTTATAAGCCAGCTTCCCTTTGCCATTATTTGGCACACCTTCCTGTCACTGTTTGCAGTGCTGTGGCGGAGGTGATGTCCACCCTCTGCTCATTCCATCGTTTTCCCTGCCAGGATGGAGTCTCCCCTCGAGTCCGTAAGCCAAATAAACCCATTCCTCTACAAGCCACTTTTGTTTGGGTTCTTTCTGCGCAGCAACTAGAAAACTGACGGCAACAATTGGCAAATAATATTTTGCTATACAGAGATACATATTCCTTTTCTATTAAAATTCTAATGTACATTTGGATTATATACACATAATCCAGGTAAATACATATACATGTTTGTCAGGTTCCTAAGGAAACTTTCCATAACTTGTATCCATCCCAAGAGACTTTTCCACATTGAAACAAATGTATCTCTGTAAATTAAAATCTAGACTGTGTAACAATGCAAATGTGAAATAATTCTATGGATGGGAAACCTAACAAATAATCAGATGTTTATAGGCTATACAGCTTCCATCAAGAGCTTATTCCCTGGTAACCCATGAATATCTCTCTTGCTCATAGCATACACTGAGACTCGGGGCACCTACAAGAATATATTCAATATATATTGTATATTCAAGAATATACAATAACATACAGATCCTCACGGTTAACGATGAGGTCCCACCCTGGACAGGCATATTGAACCCACTCTTCTTCTTATGGTTTCTTGAGCCCAACCCTCCTTACCAACCTTTCTTTCTCTCTCCCTCTGCCCATGTTGAGGCTGAGATCAGTACCACCCTTCTCCTGAGCAGATTCGAGCTCTCTGCGATGCTTCTTCTAAAACCCCCGCTCCTTTCATTCTTCAACTATGCATTTCATCATATTCCTCCAGGCTATAATAAAGCCTTTGTCTGACGAATTATCACTCTTCTCTAACTCTCTTCATCTTTGCTAAGAACATCAATGTCTCACAAGAGGTGGCTTAATTATTCATGTGCAGCTCTAACTGCGACATCCGCCCTGCAGCATCCTGGTTCCCAGTGTGCCTGCATCTCTGCTCTGAGGACGGAAGTTCAGCCATAGCTACATGTTGTATGTTTGCTGGTCCTTTGGGGCTATTTAGCGCTCCCTATGGAGGTCCCACAGTGAGGCCTCTTTCATAGGATGAGCATCGCTTCTGGACCAACCTGTTGGCTTCTGGTATGGATGGTCATGGACCTTTAAGTGAGAATAGGATGTTGGCTAGAGCCAAACAGGGCTTGGAACTCCAGCATCCTCCCTCACTGCAGTCTCTTCTGGGTCACGTGACTAACACCTGCTCAGCAGTAAACTCCAAATTTGCCCCACTTCTCATCTTGGGAACTTTGTGATCAAATTCCTCTTTTCTCCAACCTCTCCCTATTTTCTAGGACTTTCTATCCCACACTCACATAAAAATCCACACCAAAAACTTCATTACCCTTTCTACTTTTATTCCCTTGAATCACAGAGCCTATCATGAGTTTACTAAGGTATGTTTTTAAAACGTTATAAAATACTTATTTCCTCATCCTTTGCATAAAGACATTTTGATTATTGGCCCTATCTCTATTCTTTATAAAGGAGAGAATGGTTTCACCCTCTGGGGAAGGTCACCTTTGTCTTCTCATCTCCAAGAAAGAATATCTACAATGTAGCAAACAAAGGAAATGGTCAGTTTGTTCAATGGTGTTCCATATGCTGTTTAAGTCATAAGATATTAACAACCATAGACATTGCTAATAGGATTTAGTACCTCTGCAGGGTTGGTCCATTGATCTACACAACAGTGACTGTCCAGGTAATAAGTGGATCCCTTTTAATAGGACCTCCCTAAGGCTAACAAGCATGTCAAGGTCACCTTGCAAAATCAGGACTGATCCCAAAGCACTGTTTGACTCTAATGTCAAGGTAGCAGCTGGATGGTGTGGCTCTGAAATAATTGAGCTTCTGGAATTAGGCATCAGACTCTGGAGCAGAAGGCAGTGACCAGTCTGGGCTTCCCTTGTGACAGAGGTGAGGGCAGAGTGAGTTCCTGCCAGCTAGTGTGGTCTTGGTGTGGTCAAAATGCACACTCATGCTTCCTTATGAGCTTATGCGTATGTGGATACAAGGGGCATCAGAGAGGTGGGACTTCAAACCTGAATTCAAAATGGAATCATGGGCTGGGGAGATGGTTCAGTGGGTGTGTTTACTATGCAATCATGATGGCCTGAGTTTAGATCCCCAGACCCATGTAAATCCAGATGCAGTGGCAAGTATCAATAATTCCAGAGTCCCTAGAGCAGGTTGGGAAGTGGAGACAGGAAAATTCCTAGAAGTTCATAGGCTACTAGCTTGAAAAATGCAGCAGTGAACAGCAAGAGACCTTTGCCCTCCCCCCCCCCACATACACACATGTCCACACCAAAAATGAAATCAGACTTCTCATTGTGGACCATTCTTGACATTTTTTTGCAGTTACTTATCACCATGCTAAATTCCTTAGGAAATCAATCAAAACAAGTTCCAAACTGACTGGATTAAGAATCTTATTTTTGTCTAGCATCAGAAGGAAACTGCACAAGCATTAAACTGAATCACTCCATCAGAAGCCCATGGCTGTTAGGAAGCCTTGCTGACCTGTGTGGAGTCCCTCCAGCTCACTCTGCTGGGCTGCTGCTTCCCTCGATTGTCAGAAATATCCCTCCTTCCATAATGAGTCCTGAGTCTCTGCTCCAAGGGGAGGTTCGCTTCTGTCCAGTTGTGGCCTTGTAAGCCTTCCTTCATTGACAGCACATGAGATTAGGTCAGATGTGAGTTTCCTATTGTACTCTGCAGTCTCATCCATCAGGACCCCAGGTGGTTTGCTCTGGCACTAATCACTCTCTATGTTCTTTCTCTCTTCTTCTAGCATCTTGAGGTTAACTGTGTGCTTATTTCCTGTCTTTTCAGATTATGCAGAACAAAGAAAAAATTCCATTCAATCCTTTGTCCACAATGAAAATGGAAACATACATTTTATACTTCCTCAACTTTCCCTTGAAATGCACATATTTTAGACTGTACTGGCTTTCTATTAGATCCTTAGAAATTTGACCAATTGTAATAATATAAATTAATTTGATTTTGTGGCCATGCAGAATTTCAGTTATTACTATTTATTAATAACAGTAAGTATTGCCACTGGTAATGTTAATTAGTAATGCTAGGTATTATTATTCATTTATTAGTAACAGTAAGTATTGCTAATAATCATAATTAGTAATGCTAAGTATTGCTGCCTATCAATAATAACAGTATTACTATTGACAATATTAATTAGTAATACTAAGTATTATGATCTAATTTTTATAATATGAATAAGTATTGCAGCCTGGCATGATGGCACATGCCTTTAATCCCAGCAGAGGTAGGAGAATCACCATGAGTTCGAGGCCAGCCTGAGATGACAGATTGAATTCCTGGTCAGCTTGGGCTAGAGTGAGACCATACATCAAAAACAAACAAACAAAAAAAAAAGAGTAAGTATTGCTATTAGTAAGAGTAATTAGTAATACTAAGCATCTCAATTTTAATAACAGTATCACTCTTGATAATAGTAATTAGTAATGGTGAACATTATGATGTGTTTTTAATGATAAGAATATCACTATTAATAATACTAATTAGTAATGCTAAATATTACTCTATATTCATTAATAATAACAACAATGATTATTGCTATTAATGGTAATTAGTAATATCACCCATTATTATATTTGTATCATCTATAGCTTAGTGCAATAAAACATTTACTTATATGTATATATGTGTGCATATACACCCTTGCTACATCTTGGTATTTCACAAGATGCTTTTGGTCTGAATCAAAATGACCCCCATGGGCTGGTGTGATTGAACACTTGGTCCCCAGCTGTTGGATGTTAGGATTAGGATTAGGTGCTATTGGAGGATGTTTAGAACTTCAGTGGGTTGTGTGGGAGGGGCAGGATCTGTAGGTGATGCCCACTTTGATCCACAGCCAGCTCTCTGTTTCCCCACCCACCACAATGAAGAAGCAGCCTCTCCAAGCTCCTGCCTCCATGGACAGAACCATCCAAGCCAGGGGTGCCTTCCACACCATGCAAATGGCACTCCAGGAACTCTGAGCCAAAGTAGGTCTTCCTCCCTTAAGTCAGTGCAACCAGTTACCTGTCAAAGCAATGAGAAAGGGAACTAATACAAGACCCCAAGCAAGGATAGACAGAGCCATCACCCTAGCCCGTCATTAAAGAAAGTGTGCCTCTCTGCAGCAGCTCTGTGCTGGAAGGATTGATTAACATGTGCAGAGCCCTGGGCTCAACCCACAGTCCCTAAAAGAAGGAAGAGGAGGTGGAGGAGGAGGAAAGAAAAGATATATCTCTGTTTTTTTTTTTAATCTCAACTTTGAATGGTGCAGTCTACTGAATTTTGGTATGAGCAGATAATATGATTGTTAGCTTAATATTTCAGGCAAATCAACATGGAATGGTTGTGTTACTACTTCTTCTAATACTCAGAAATTTCATCTGGTAGCCAGGACCTCTCTGAAAAGATGGGAGAAATTTTTAAATATCTAGCATTTTACTATCAAAAGAAATACATTTTGTGTATTTCCCAAAGGGTGCCTGAGATTTGGATTCTTTCAGGTGATAGATTTTTTTTGAGAGGGAAAAACACGACAATACTAAAGCATTTTCCTGACTTCTTACAACAAATGATATTAGGGGAAATTATATTTGGGGGCTTTAAAGCCTCTCTTTGACTTAGAGTCATCTAATTATAATTGGATCTGAGAATAAACTTTTAATAAATAATTTTAATTTCCCAAACCATGCACTATGTGTCTTTGATTTTTTTTTTGAGTTTTCCAATAGAGCTTCTGTCCCCCTCATCAAACAAGCAACTCACACAGCAATAATTCTTTTTGCCTATCTTGCTTTGATTGGGCCTAGCAATTTAGCTTTCAAGTGTCGAAACTAGTCTTTAATGAATGGAAAAAGAAAATACACATGCTATTTCTAATTGACGTTGTCAGCTGTCAACCTCACAGTGATGGACATATTTCATTCTCTCATAGTCAAGAAAACTATTGCCTGCTGTCTACAACCTACATAGGGAATGTATGTTCACCATTAGCTCATTTTGCCAAAGTTGGCTCTAGGTAAGCATGACGAGGCATGTGACCTTGTCTAGCCCTCAGAACATCCTGTCAGTGTCTCTGCACAATGACAGTTTCAGGAATGCCTGCTGGTGGTTGTCTGCAGCAGTGAGGGTGTAAGCCAAACTCATTCACCATGTATATCTGTGTTGTTTGAGGAATGCATGATCCTATGTACAACCATGGATGTACAAGACATCTTTCTTCAGAAGGTGGTTGTTTTTCCCCTGTAGGCAAGTGAAAGGGATGTGAGGAAACAATTACTTTTGCATTAGTGTGTGTGTGTGTGTGTGCATGCGTGTGTGTGGTATATGTGTGTGTGTAATATTTCCAAACATCCTTGTTTCCAATGGCCTGCATATCCATGGACCCCAGGAGCATTTTTTTCTCCCTGCCCATGGGACTCTTCACTCACACTCTTCACTCCCCAGGGATATGTTTGCTCCCAGGCACAAGGGGTGAAGTGCACAGCTCCCCACTCTTGCTCTGCCATGCCTGCTGGGGAGTTCTTTGAGATCAAAATACTGAGATGCAAGAAAAGTGACAAGTGACGAAGATGCCACCAGGTGCTGAGAACCACTGAGAAGGGAACGGTAAAAGGGGGTTAATAGAGTGACTGGGTTGGGGAGACTCCTTCCACTGAGGAAGCCAAGGAAGACATCCTGGAAAGGTGCTATTAGAACTGAAGGGCCTGAGCTGGGGATTTACTCACAGGAGTGTGACTGGGGCATATGACTGTCCTCATGGGAGAGCTGATGGTGGTGGTGGTGGTGCGATGATGGTGAGGAGATGAAGAGTTCATGGTGTCCATTAGAAAGGTCACAGAATGGAGCAACAGCTGTGTCCAGGTTCAAATGTTCCCCTGTCACTGCTGCTGCTTATGGCTCCTGGGAGGAATTGGTCATATGACTTGTTTTTTCTTCTTAGGGTTCATTCAGGACTCAACATTCATAGGTAAAGAGCTTGAACTTGGGGCCAGGATCCCAACTTGGCTAAGAAAGATCAAGATATTACTATTGCAAATTTCACCAATAATAATCCATAAAGAAACTGTGCCCTATGGCTGGAGAGATGGCTCAGCGGTTAAGGCACTTGCCTCCAGTGCCCAAGGCCCTGGGTTCAATTCCCCAGGACCCACATAAGCCAGACCCACAAGGTGAGGCCCTGATGCACTCTCTCTCTCTCTCTCTCTCTCTCTCTCTCTCTCTCTCTCTCCTTGAAAATGAATAAATAAAATATTTTTAAAAAGAAAAAAAAACTGTGCCCTAAATTATGCCATAAAAAGTGAGGAGGGTTGGGGAGATGACTCAACGGCTAAGTCCTGCTCCCAGCACCTACATAACTTATAACCCCAGTCCTAGGGAGGAAAAGACAGAGAATCCCTGGGACTTGTGATTAGCCAGCCTGACTGAATCAGGATCAGTGACACACTCTCCAAAAATAAAGTGCAGAGTGACTATACAGAATGTTCAACGTCCACCTCTGGCCCCAACACATTTGCAACACACATGCATCTACACCTATATGCACACATACAAAAGTATTTTTTAAATAAAGAATGAGAGCAGAAATAGATACTGACCAGTTAGAAAACGTGGTTGTCTGAAGCACTTGTAAAGGTGTTGTATTACTATTACTTGCAAGATAATCATTGCAGTTTCTTGATCTCTTTTTTATTTTAGAGTATATATATGTATGTATATATATATATATATATATATATATATATATATATATATATATATATATGCACACCAGGGCCTCTTGCTGCTGCAAACAAACTTCAGACACATGCACTACCTTGTATACTTGTATATCTGACTTTATGTGGGTACTAGGGAATTGAACCCAGGCTGGCTGGCCCGCTTTGTAAGCAGGTGCCTTTAACCACTGAGCCATCTGTCCAACCCACTATAGACATTTTGATCCAGGCTGAGGAATTTTATGGGAAGAACTATCCAAAACCCCTCCACAACCATGGAAGACACTTATTAGCAGTTGGACAAAACATATGGAGTTGGAAAAAAATCTAAAGTTGACAGTTGTCTTTATACGGATGTAATTATATGGCTTGAATTGGTTCTTAATAAAACTAACGCCCCTTCTTGTTCCATAAGCAGCAGAATCACACTATAGCATTGGTTTGCTTCAAAGCAAGTACTATGGGGTCGACAAGAAGGATGTCTTTAATTAAAAGCACTGGCCCTATTGTTAATTTCTAACACCATTGTGCTAAAGCCAGACCTTTACACCAACTTAGCATTCCCATGGAAGAAACCTGACCACAGCAAAGTTTCGAACTACACAGACCCTGAACTCTGACCTTCCCTGCATTATAATTACATCTCTGACCTCAAAGTTTTCCTTCCATAAGTTAACTGCATATTAAATGTCCTTGAATCACCATGAAACTGCATTTTGAAAATTATATGATGTGTGGATTTTCAGTTTGCATTGGATGGCTTTGTTGGAGGGTAGGGCTTTGTGCAGAATAAATGGGTTTAGAAACATTGCAAATAACTCTTTCTTTTACCATATATATCTGCCAAGCATATAGTTTCCTTTTTAATATTTTTATTATGAATAAGTAGATATATTGTATGATCAAATCTCATGAATGTGTCCCTGTTTCTCTCCTCTCTGTCTCCTACCCACTGGGATCCTTCCTCGGTGCCCATACTGGATCTGTCCTTAGGGTAGGGGTTATGAACTGCACCAGAGGGAGACAGTTTTTCTTTCTCTTTTTTTTCTTAATAGCATGAGTCCATTTGACTGAGGAACCTAGACTTTCTAAACACCTGTCACTGTTTGATCTAGCAAAGATCTTCTGTTCCAACCACATTTATTTTCCAGACTGTTTTGGTTTGAGTGTAAACTCCTGCACAGCCTCATGTGTTTGTGGTCAAGCCTCGCAGTTAATCAGCAGTTCATGGAGCCCTTCAGAGGAGGAACCTTGTTGGAGGAGGTGTGCCACTGAGTGGTGAGCCTTGGAATTTCTTTCCATCTAGCTTACTTTCCAGTGCCATCTTGTTAACTCTTGTTACTTCCACCCAGCTGATGGGACAAGAGATGTCACACCCTGGCTGTCTGTTGTGCCGTGATGAAATATTCTCTCAAAACTATGAGCTGAAGTAAACCCTTTCCTCCTGCCTCTGGTTGGTTGAGAGAAGGTAACTGCTATGCAGGCTGAACACATCATTGAAAAATTTTAAAGGCCTTGGGGATTGGTGGGTGAGTCTTAGCACTGGAGAAGCTTTAGGTACAGTGACATTGCTGGTTCGAAGCTTGGGTATGTCTCTGCTTTATCAACAGTGTATGGGAAGGCTGGGTGTTCAGAGGAATCCAGAGAGGAACCAAACAGGAGAGGACAGGATCAAGCTCTTAGCTTCCATGCTGAAAAAAGAATATTAAGTGTTAGCTCTCTCGTGCACACCCCGGGGCTCTTCCCTCCATCTGGAGGTGGAAATCTATGCAGTCCTCACCATGGATTATTTTCTACAGCAGTCCAGAGTTAAATCCTGTTTAAACAGTTTGTTTAAGTAGGGCTGACTATACCTTTGATAAAAAGTACAGAGACAAAGCAGCAAGGGTCATGAACACTTGGAGAAGAAGTAAATATCAACACATTCATTTCTTCAGTCTTAAAATTCATGAGAATGAAATCTGACATCAAATCACAGGTCTCCTTGCCCTATAAAATAAGTTATCAAAATTGATTCATAGTGAGTTTTCTGACTGTGAAATACATTGCATAACACATGCATGAGTTGAAATCTAACATAGGAGAAAGTATGTTAGGCAGGATGGGGTGTCCTCACACCCACCAGCCAACATCTGTGTGGCTGTGGAATTTCTCCTTAAAGCCACACTGTCCCAGAGATCCTCTGGTGACCCAATGTGTCTGTAAAGTGAAAAGAGCTATTCCTTTCTCGTGTGACTCTGGTTCAAGAGAATTTAGAACAGTCAAAAATCAAGCACGGAGGAGGATATCCAGTTGACTTGGGGATGAGGAAGGGGGGCAATGAGGAATTGGGGATAACAACTCATTGTTGGCCCACTAAACAATGTAACTCATTATGGACAAAAAAAAATACTTTTAAAAAATCAAGCCGATACTCAGATCGGGTCAGGCTTTGTTTTTATTTATTCATTTTTATTCATATTTTCAAACACAGTAATGGACTGTGAGAAGGTGAATCCTCTCTCCATAGGTGACAGTGTGTCACAAAGGCAGGTTGCCAGGGGAATGACACTCTTTCTGTACTGGAAAAGATTGACACTCTTCTGTAGAATTTCCTCAACCCTTGTTGTTCTTCCTCTGTGAGGAAAACCATCAAAATGAGTTGCTTCTTCAACAGTGTGTGTTTCTTATATTCACTGAAGAATTCTTCTTCTTTTGCCTGATTCAATAACTGGCTACTCATGTATTTGTCTTCCCTTAAATCCCAAAGCGGACAAAATATTCAGACATGGCTCTACCCTTAGTAATTAAAATTTCATTCAGAATAGATAACAATAAAAGAAATGAATGACCAAATGATGAATGAAAAGATTTCTTAGAGGAACTGGGAAGATGGCTCAGGGATTGAAGTCACTTGCTTGCAAAGCCTGCCAGGCAGAGTCAGTTCCCCAGCCACCCATGTAAAGCTGGATGAGCATTGATTTGCAGTTGCCAAAGACCCTGGTACCCTCCACCCACATATATATCCCTATATCCCTTAGGGTAGCAAGATGAAGAAATATTCTCTTGAATTGAACTCAGCGAATTATAGAAGATATTTAGCCATTATTATTTAGAAAGGGAGGATATATGCATTAATTGACTTCCTCTACAATTGTTACAAGTAAATAGGAAAATCTAAGAGAGCTATAATCCAAGACTGTAGAAGTCCGAATTTATACAGGATAACAGCAGTTACATCCCGGCAAAATAAAATTGTGTGTGTGTGTGTGTGTGTGTGTGTGTGTGTGTGTGTGTGTAAAATATATGTGAAGGTTGTTTCACTTTGAATTGTATACATTTAGTCTTTTTTTCTTATTAGTAAACTAAATCACATCAGCAATGGCTTATAGATTTGCAATTAATTTAACTGAAAAGAGTCATGGAAGAGGTGCACATGTTTTCTCCTCAAACTTAAAGCTTGAGATTATAATTAAGCTATAAAAATTGATGTTATTTTAGGGTGTGCATGACCCTATTAATTTATAGATAAAGTGAATCAAATAAATGTCCAAAAAAATCCCTGTGCAGTTTGAAATAGCCGAGACACACTCTTCATCCATGGGGCATCTACAGAACTGCAAGGGGACCCCAACTTGAAGTTCATGACCACAGCCTGTCTCAGCTGCAACCGTGTGGATCCTGTTGAGCGTCTCTTCCTCCCTTGAAGGGTTCTGAGGTGACAGTCAGAGAGTACATGGCACTTTGAGGCTATTACTCAGTGACAAAGCTGATATTTATTACTCCCAAGGAGCATAGATGTCATTGTGTTTGGGCTTTTTTTGTTTTTAAGGCCATGGTTATTTAGATTCAGGTTGGCCACTGTGTCAACCCTCATTATTGACTCCGGTGCTGCTCTGGAGCTGATAAAATGTTTGGGTTGGTTACAAGTTCTAAGGAACTTCAAGTCGCCCTACAGCACAATTCTATGTGCTGCTAGGAATCATTCGTTTTCCTGGGTGTCAGGATGTGAAAGACTTCTCTGGATAAAATTGAAAATCGTTTGTGCCTAAGGACTCGGGCTATTTTTCCATTCTGCACAGCCATTTAAAACATTTAATGATTTTTAATGTTATATTTTATAAGAAAACAAATGGATTCATCACTTCAGAAAGGAATTTGGAAAGGCAAACATTTTGACATACTCTGAAAGCATCGCAGATCGGCAAGGTCCTGATTAAGAGCCCTTCGGTTTCAGTTTGTTTGTTTTCTCCTCTGAAGTACAGGAAAATGAGCAAACTTCTAGCTGGTATCATCCCTGGTTTGCAAAGGTCTTTCCCTGAGTCAAATCCGACAAATGCTACACACCTGTAATCCCAGCATTCAGGAGGCCAAAATGCAATGATCACAAGTTAGAGGCCAGCCTGAGCTGCCTAGTGAGTTCGAGGACAGCCTGATCTGAATAATAAGATTCTGTATTAAAATGGTATAAAGAGAGGCCAGGGGTACATCTCAATGGCAGAGCACTTTCCTGGCATGTGTGGCCCTGTGTTAGGTTAGCCCCAAGTACCGAAAAGAACATTTTTTAAAAAATCACCTCTCTAGAAAATCTAACTTCCATTCACTAAACACTATAACCTAGAGAAGTTAAAACAAAGCATCAATAATCTTTCTCCATCTTTCCAAAGCTCCTACATCTATGCTGACTTGAGCCAAGACTGTTGCTAGAAATCATATGTGATTTTCCAGATCCAAATAAAGCCCCAGAGAGAGAAAGCCCTGTGGACAACTCGGAGAACTTTAAGTTATTTTTCAGTTATTTTATTTAAACTGCAAAAGTTTCCTTTTTTGCATGTGCATGTCTGTTAGTGGTGAGCTTGCATGTATGCGTGTGTGCATATGTGCATATGTGTGCACGCATGTGGAGGCAGATCCCGGGAGGATCCCTCTGTGGTATCCACTTTATTTATTGAGACAGTCTCTCACTGAACCCACAGGTCACGGATTTAGCTAGAACAGTTAGCCAGTGAGCCTCATGGAACCCCTGTCTCCACCTCCCCAGTGCTGGGGTTACATGATGCAAGGCATATTGTGTGTGTTCTGGGAGTCTGAACTCAGGTCCTCATTCTTGTCTGGCAAGTGCTTCAATTCTGAGCATCTCTCCAGCCCCAGTTTCTTTCCTAGTCCCTGGGCACCATGAGTTTGCATTTCTCAAGAAGACACAGATAAGGCTACAAAAGTCCTGACAGAGCTGGCTTCAGCCTGGCCATGCACAATCCCCTGCTGTAGATGCCTCTTTAGTAAGAGTGAGAAGGAAGTTACCTCTTGGCACATGTCACACACCAGGTCCTGTGCTTTTGTGTGGCTCCCCATGGAGGTGAGCAGCATGAAACCCAGGGCTCTGTTGTGTTCACTGCTATATCCTAAGCACTTGAAGAGTACCAGGTGTGCAGAAGATGCTAAATACTTAGTTGTATGAAAGATAATGCGTGCATTCATATGACCCATCCTCACGTTTATTAGTTAGCTTCATATCACTATAACAAAATGCCTGAGGAAATTAAAATATAAAGAGAAAAGGTTTGCTCTGACTCTCAGCTTTGGAGATTGGAGTCCACCATGAGCTTGAGCCTAAGAAAGGCAGCAGGTCACAGCAGGAACATTTGGGGGGAGCATGATGTTCAGTTGATCCTGAAGCAAAAGAGAAGGAGAAATGATCCAGGGACCACAATCCCAAGCAGTCCCGTCTCTACCACTTCCTAGCTGTGGCTGAACCTTCAGTATGTGGGATTGACTGGTTCTACCTCAGCAACTGATCAGAAGTCATGAATGAATGCATTTCCAAGTAACGCCCTTGAAACGATGCATAAGAATAAATGCTCATGGGCTGGAGAGATGGCTCAGCGGTTAAGGCACTTGCCTCCAGTACCTAAGGCCCCGGGTTCAATTCCCCGGGACCCACATAAGCCAGACCAACAAGGTGGTGGCCCTGGTGCATATTCTCTCTCTCTCTCTCTCTCTCTCTCTCTCTCTCTCTCTCTCTCTCTCTCTCTCTCTCTCTCTGTGTGTGTGTGTATGTGTATGTGTGTGTATGTATCTATCTGCTTGAGAATGAATAAATAAAAATAAATAAATAAAATAAAACTTAGTTTTAAAAAAAGAATAAATGCTCAGAATAAAAATGTCATAATTTTGAATTTTGTACTATTAACAATGATTCTTGTGTAAGACACCGCCATGTTTGTTGTTGTTTTTTTCTTTACGATATTACCAAAGAAAATGCCTAAATACTCAAGATGCAAAGATATATACTGTATACCCTTTTCCCCCAGGAGCTCAATTTTGGATAAAAAGAAATGTAACATAGATAGTTACAAATACAAACTACAATATTTGAAGTCATATGTTCTTAAGTGAGTTCTAAAACATGGTGTAACAGATTCAAAATGAATGATCAATGCTGACCCCACCTTATTTTTAGGTTTTCTTTTTTTTTATTGTCCATAATGAGTTACATTGTTTAGTGGGCCAACAATGAGTTGTTATCCCCAATTCCTCATTGCCCCCCTTCCCCATCCCCAGTCAGCTGGATGCACTATGCAAGCGACTGCCGGGGAGGCTACTAAAAATAGAAACTAGGTAATCCTGAATGGTGTATATTTGTTAACCAATACTGATCTCATTCTCCAATGGAGATTGTGTTTGTATTTTTCAGGATACAGCGAGAGAGCTGTGGCCCATAGAACCCTACCAACCAACTGCAGGCAGAAAGCTGAGATCCTGGCAAGAGATGAGCCACCACAGTCATACGGTGGAGGATCCATATGGAACCCCGCAGAGAATGATGGGATGAACAAGGGACCCACAGCCATAGCCATTCAATCAACAAAGGATAAGCCAGTGAGACAGAAACCAACGAATCTAGACACAAAAACCCACCTTATTTTTATACACATAAAATACCTGTTGAACTGAAATGTTCAGAGGATGGGAAATACATATTTTATAGACGAGAGAAGAAATACTGGACAGCGTGGGAACGATGCATCCACGCCTCAGCCGCGAATGAAGTGTCAATGCTAAGAATGAAAACAGACATTGATAAATTAATGTTTAAATGAGTAAGAAAATCAATGGACTGAACTAAATCGAATTTGAGGGGAGATGTCATTATTGTTTTGAAGTAGTATTTACGTCTACGCTCATGTCAAAATTAAAGGATGACAGATTGTGGGTCTATAAACAAAGAAAGAGGAGCAATAATGAAGATTCCCAATGGATTTAAGTGGCCCCAATAGAGACCACGGGCCTCCTCCTCCTCCTCCTGCTGAAGCTCGGAGTCACTCTGAAGATAAAACAGAACTCTCCACAAAACAGTGGCAGGCTGTACGACTTATTCCCAAGACGGCAGTCCCTGTAGGGGCCGAGGGCTCAACCTGCCTTCCATCCCTGGTCACCCTCTCTAATCACCAAGTCACCTGGGCTCAAGATTACAGGTGTGTGAAGATGTCCTTGGCCACTGGACAAGGGATCCCTCAAAGTCTCAGCCTGGGGATTCCTGGGAGCTAGGCTTGCAGACATAGCCAGAGCTTGGTGAGTCAAGCTCTAACCTTTCCCAGGGCGAAAGGAAGAGGAAGATAAAACAAAAGTACCAGAGAGAGAAGGGCTGGAACGCAAGGGGAGGCTGGGACAGTCCTGGGGGTCTTTGTAGTTCCCCTCCTTGGCTTCAGGTAGAAGTCCCCAGTGAGTGACTTCATGACCTATGGTCCTGGCACAATGATGTCATCCACTCCCAGGATTCTGCAGATGATTGACAACTGGAGTGATGGATAAGTACAAAATTCTTCCAAGACAACCTGGATGCTGGAGACCTGAGGACATTGATTTGCAAGTGAAATGGGGGTGATAAGGCAAAATATAACTTGATTCCTATTGAGAGGAGAGAAAAAGTAGTTTTTCTGGTCTTTTGGTATAAATGTTGAAGAAATTTAAAATGACCCCTATTCAGAGAAACCTAACAACTAATGTTAATTTCTTAAGCATGAAAACAAGATGTATTATTTGAAAGACAATGATATTCCTGCCCCGGGGCAGGTCTTCTTCTGTTTTATTTTTAATGCTTTGCTCAAATAAAGACAATTTTTAGTAGGATAAAAGTGTAGTATCATTTGTTGTTTGTTTGTTTGTTTGTTTGTTTGAGGTAGGGTCTTGCTCTAGCCCAGGCTGGCCTGAAATTGTAGTCTCAGGGTGACCTCGAACTCATTGAGATTCTCCTGAGTGCTGGGATTAAAGGTGTTTGCCACCATACCTGGATTCATTCTGTTAATACTGTTTAACACAGTAGAGAACCGTAGCTACCATTGATCACAGTGGAAATCACACATTCTTATCCTGACTTGAAGTTTGCCAAGAAAGTAATTTTTATAAAATGATCTATGGAGCCATTCTTCAAGAATATAAAATAATTATAAAATATGTTGACTGCAAACGAAAAGCAATGTTTTTGTTGCCTTTTTCATACTAACTTGTACATTTATTTTTATATCAAAGAACACATGTTCACCAAGAGCAGAGAAGTTATGAGAGGATTCTAGAATGTTCTCCTAGTTCTGCCAGCTTCCCTCTGAGATTCAAGGGCTCTGTATATGACTGTTCTCACAATCAATGATCACTAACAAGAACTGAGATGTTCAATTATTTTTAAAAAATATTTTATTTTTTCATTTTCAAGCATAGAGATACAGAGAGAGAGACAGAGAGAGAGAGAGAGAAAGAGATAGAGAGAGAGAGAGAGAGAGAGAGAGAGAGAGAGAGAGAGAATGCACCAGGGCCACCAATTTGTGGGTCTGACTTATGTGAGTACTGGGGAATTGAACCTGGAGCCTTCAGCACTGGAGGCAAGTGCCTTAACCGCTTTTGCAAACCATGCTTCCCTTTGATAAGCACACACACACACACACACACACACACACACACACACACACACACACACACACACTGTGTGTGTGCTATTGCTTTAAAGGCTTGGGAATTTTCAAGATAATTGGTCACTGGGATTAAATATGAATCCAAGCCAAGGGACAGAGTATCTCTTATTTTCCAAGAATACTTTGTTTCCCTAGATGACTGTCCCTCCAGGGCATAGGCTTAACCTGCTTCCCATCTCTGTCACCCTGACCCATCACTGCTCAAGGTTCCAGGTTTATGCATATTCACTAGCTTTTAATGTTACAACATCCAAAACAGGCAAAAATTATTGAGACCTGGCAGCTGCAAAAGGTCCCCAATTGAAATTCACAAGGGTCATCTCCTATGCATCATAAGGCACAGAGAGAAATTAGCTGGTCATCACACTTTGCTGGGAGAGTCCTACCCTCTCTGTCATCGCCTGGTTTCCTCAAAGAGTCACAGTCTTTTGATGATCTTAGAATCTACACAGAGCAGGAAGTAATTAATTAATTAATTTTTAAATCTTTATTATCCAAAATTAGATACATTGCATGGGCAAATATTGTGTTGGTATTCCCATTTCCCTCCTCCCTGTCCTCACCACTGGGTATCCTCCTCAGTGGGCACACTGGATCAATCCATGTGGTAAGGGGTTATGGATAGCACAGGGGGCAGCCAGGTTGCCCCCCCACTTTATGTGCTGTAGCTGAGGGGGTCAAATCTCTGGGTATTCTCTCCCACCATGGCTCCTACAATCTTTCTGCCCCCTTTTCCGCTCAGTTACCTGAGTCATGGAGGGTGAGTTTTAAGTCTGTTTTATTGTAGTGAAGTTAAGAGTCTCTGTGTCTCTAAGTTGTGTTGGAAGTCGTTGGTGTCTATCTCGCTGACTTATCCTGGGTTGACAGATTGGCTGTGGTTATAGATCTCTTTTTTTGCCCCACCACTCTCTCAAGTGTTTCCCTTGGGGGCTACACGATAGGCCTGGGGTGGCTCATCTCTTGCTGGGATGTCAGCCTTTTGCCTGTGGCTCATTGGTGGAGTTGGAATGAAATTAGCCTCTCTGTAGTTCTCTGGTAATGGGGATTTCTTTTAGGAGCCCCAGTTTTTGATTCCTGTAGGATTTTGCCCTGAGTCCCAATTCCAGTTAAGGGTTCCTTGTCACTGAGTGGATTTCTTGGCCAATTTAAAAGCTGTTGATTACTGGCTTTCCCCCCCCCCAGGTTTTGGTGCCTCTATTGCACACATTTCTTGGTTCACTGTTCTCTCCCAAAAGGAATTTTGTTCAGCCCTCTCATAGCAACAGTCTTTGTTTTATATCAGTGGTCTCTGCTTTCTCAAATATCATTGACCAGTTTCCCTTGGCAGCTTATGTTGTGCCTTCCAGCACTGCATTTGCTACCCTCTGGGGGCTGGTTACCATTCTGGATCTCGAAGGGTCTCTAGGTGTTATTCGATGTCTTTGTGTGGTTTCTTCAGCAATAAGATTTTACTTTTGGCCTAGGTTGAGTATTAAAGACCTTTGACAGAATCCTGTCTTTGGGGGGGGGGGGACCTTGTGGGTCTCTTTGATCAACAGCTCAGTGTGGGGAGGATCCAATGGCTGGGACAGGGAGTTGCAGATCTGATCAATTTTTCATGGGGTTAGAAGGGGAGGAATGACATAAATTGCCAGTTGTAAAACATGCACTTTCCAAAACCCAGATGATCCAACTGAAGCCCAAAACGTTATGAGAAAAGCATAGGAGTGAGAAGAAGAGAGAGGAAAACAGAGAGATTGAGAATCAAAGAATAAACAATGAGGGACCGGGGCTGGTGATACAGTTCAGAGCATCAAGTGCTCACTGCATAGCCAGGAGGACCTGCCTGCAGATCCCACATATCCATGCAAATGCTAGGCATGGGACACACGTCTCTAATCTCAGTCCAAGAGAAGCAGAGGCAGCAGGATCCCCAAGGCTTCCTGGCAAGTCCACCAGAATTGGTGAGCTCTGGGCTAGTGTGAGACCCGGTCTCAAGAAATACATTGGAAGCTTTACCTCTACCTCTAGCCTCCATATGCATGTGTACACATGGGCATGTTTGCCCACTCATTTACAAACACACATACATGCATGTGAGCATATAACATATATATGAAAAAAATTAAAGTAAAAGAGAAAAAAAAAGATACTTAAAATTCTGATCCATCAGTTAGAGGTGGAAAACTCCATGCCTGGCCTCCTACTGTATCAGGATCTGAACTTCTCAACATCATGAAGAGCAAAAACTCAGGCTCAGGTTTAATTTACACGAAAGATTATTTTTAATATGTGGGGCTTCTTAAAAATGTGTATGGCATTACATACTTTATTGAGAACTTTAATATATGAACATACTGCATATTGTTCACATTTCCCTTTCCTCCACACCCATTCCATTGAGGGCCCTTCTCAGTGCAGTTATAGATATTCACTGTGGGGTTATGAATCTGTGTGGTGGGGTCAGTACCACAGAGTACACCTTCCCAGCCTGTGGCTCATACATTCTTTTCATCCCTTCTTTCCCAGTGTCCCCTGAGCCTGGAAAGGCATGTTCTAAGTCTCTGATTTTCTGCTTTGATAAGTTTTTTAAATATTTTATTTATTCATTTTCAAGCAGAAAGATAGAGAGAGCAAGAGAGAAAGAGAGAGGAGAGAGAGAGAAACAGAGAGAGAGAGAGAGAGAGAACCAGGACCACCACCTTGTGTGTCTGGCTTATGTGGGTCCTGGGGAGGCACTGGAGGCAAGTGCCTTAACTGCTGAGCCATCTCTCCAGCCCTGATGAGTTTTGAGTCTCCTGGTGTCAACTGGAGGAAGTTCTTAGGATAGCAGTGAGAGCAGCATTCATATTTAATCTGTCAATTCCTCTATGATGTCTGCAGGGCCCTGGGAGATGTAGGAGAGGTGACCTGTCTAGTGCTAGGCAGTTGCCTTTTTTTTCTTGTCATTCTGATGGGTATTGGGTCTCCCTGAATTTATAGCCATGTATAAAAGGGCAAATTCTTTAACCAAGAGTGATCAAGTGGATCAAAGAGGATGTGCATAAGACATTTGGAAAACATTTTAATGAGCATATCCTCTCCTTTTAGCCAAAGAACAGTGGAAGCTTCCTTCTGGGGTGTATGGCACTTTAAGTCACAAATTCTCTTCCACTGAGTGGGTGGGCCTCATCCAATCAGAGAGCAGTTGGTTACCTCCATTCCTGTGTGTCATTATTGCACTGGCTGGTTGCTTTTGTAGCCTGTAGGATGTACTGCTTGCTCACACTGTCGGTGGCTTTTTGTACCCCACAGATCCCACAGTGCTTTCCAATGCTGAGAGCTATCTGCAGGGAACTGATGTCTCACTGTCTCACAGCCTGTGGTGCCTTCCGCAATAGGGCCTTATCATTTTGTTCTGGTGGGTAATCAAGTGCTTTAGCAATGGGCTGTTGTGTTTAGGGGGCCACACGAACCTCACTGACCAACATCTCACTGTAGGGGGTAACCCAGTTCTGATGCTGGGGGTTACCAGCAGCAGCCTACCGTTTGAGGGTAAAGCTTTCGCCACCTCTCTAAAGTAATTCTGTCCAATTTCTCTCTCTCTCTCTCTCTCTCTCTCTCTCTCTCTCTCTCTCTCTCTCTCTCTCTCTCTCTCCCCCTCCATCTCTTATATCTTTTAATTGGCTCACCAAGAGGTAGGTTTCCATGGTCCTGATTCATGCCATGATTAGTTTTGTGTATCTCTCCTTCACTCCTTTGCCCCTGTCCCCTCAGTCCCTTCATTTCACCCCTCTTGTTCTGTGCCTCTATTTGTCTGCTCTCCACTCCTCTGACCCCTCGTTGCTCATTACTTAACTATAAAAGATGGGTTTGTAAAGGATTGAAATATCTGGCAGGATTGCACATTCAGAAACAAGGGAAGGATCCAGAGTAACAAAATCATGACCGAGAGGAAATGAGAAAATCCTGGCTGATTGGGTTCCTCAGATCTGTGGGAGCTCCAAGGTCTTCCTCCAACCCCCCAAAGAAAAGAAAACTAGAGAGAAAGAAAAGAAAGCCAGCAAAGAAAGATGTTGTGATACACAAAGCAGTCACTGGACCATGGGCATTGGAGATAAAGGGAAGGACATGAGGCAGGGGACATTAGCAACCTCCAGTGCTGGACAATGCCCATAATCAATGCCTCTGGACCTCTGGAAGGGAAGCAGCTCTACAAACACCTTGTTTTCTTCATCTCATAAAATCAGAAAATCCCTATTGTGCTTTTGACCTCTGCGATTTCAAGATAATGAACTTGTGTCTATTTTTTTATTTTTTTTAATTTTATTTATTTATTTTTAATATATATTTATTGTCCATAATGAGTTACATTATTTAGTGGGCAAACAATGAGTTGTTATCCCCAATTCCAATTTTACCACATAGCCCAAGCTGGCCTCAAACTCATAACCCTCCTGCTTGAGCCTCCCAAATACTGGAATTAAACTTGTACTGCTTCACCTGGCATCTGTGTCCTATCAGCCTGCTAAATTTGTGACTCTGTTACATCAGCAATAGAAGACAAATATATAATATTTTTGTATTTCTACTAAAGAAGTTTACTTAAGACCCACCACCTCTGTGTGGCTCCTGACATCCTCTGTGTACTGAGGGGTGTGAGGACCGCACTTTCCAAGGCACCCAGGTGGCCCCAGCCCCTCAGCACTCCACCCTGAGTACAGGATAAGGCTTTGTTTGCTCTGTTCTTGGCTGTGAGTTGGAAGTGATGGCTAACAGCTACAAATCCTCCAGCTGAATTGGCTTGTTTAATGAGGCTTTTCACAGTTGGAAAAGAGGACTTTACAGGGTCCTAATCTGCTGCCTGTGTGCAGGACTTTCTCTTGAAGAGTACAGATATTTTGCTCTCATTGTGGAGCAGTTCTGTGCTGGAAAGGTCTCTGCTCGGTGCAGGTTCACGTACTGGATGGACTGGTGGTCCGCAGACAAGGGAACGGAGAACAGTAACTTGGAAATTTTTAAGCCATCTGGGTGGCTCTCAACCTGGCCTCATGTTGGTCCCTCAGGAAACATTTGGTGATTCTGGGAGATCTGTGTTTTCATGACGCAGGGCTGAAACTGGCATCTGGTAGGCAGACTCCAGGGATACAGCAAAGCGATTGTACAGTGTCCTCACTCTCCCTTCCCCCTCAGTGGAGGGAAGGATCAGACCACCTGGTCCTCTGATCTGCCTGCAGACATACATGGGGTCCCAGCAAATACCTGGAAAGCAGGAATCAATGCAGTGTTTGGTCCTGGTTAGTATCTCACTGTGGAAAATGTTCTTTTGTCATCCAAAGCAGGGGAGGGGCTGGGAGGGTGGTTTAATGGATGAAA